>PVLD010018453.1:0-38976 GCA_004027595.1 Dinomys branickii | reverse complement strand
GGGAGGGGAGGAGGGAGAAAAGCAGAAAGGGAGGGAGAGGGAGGGAGGGAAAGAAATTTAGGTAAATTAGAGCTGGACAGAGGACAATGGACTTTTCTCTAATTACAAAAGCCTTACAAAGTACATGAAAGAAAAAAAGATGACTATCTTATGATGAGTGAGAATGTGGGTGGGCAAAGGCCCTAAAACAGCAGAGCTGACTCAAGCCACTGTGGTAACAATGCGGTCTCCAGCACGAACACTGGGGGACCTGCAGTTAGGGTACCTGTCAGCTTCAGTTCAGGCACAAGCCAGTGCGCTGGCTGAATATTCAAAGCGACAAAAAAAGTCTAAGATGCCAGCACTGAAGGACATTCTGAGTGCTGTAAGGCCTCATTATCACAATATAGGTAAGCACCTGCCCCCTTTACGCACAGAAATCGAGGCACTTTGTCTCTCTAGCTAACACACACGTTATGTTTCTCCCTAGGGTTAAGAATAAAGGCAGTCTGACAACACTTGCCCAATAACTAATGCAAATTAAGTTAATATTCCAAATGTAGAGAGCAACATGTACTCTAAATTTTAAACAATATTTATCACTTTATCTCTCTGTATGGAGACAAGAGGGGAGGTGAGGCTCTTTTGAGAAAAGCAGGAATGCCCTGGTTGAAAGACTAATATGAAAGACTAATAATTATGACCTGTTATGCTGGCTGATATTTTTGGTTTTAGTCTTTAGTTGCACCTTCTTTTAAAACTAGAGAGAGAGAGAGAGAGAGAGAGAGAGAGAGAGAGAGAGAGAGACAGCGCGCGCGCGCGGAAGGCGTTTCAAATTAAATATTCAATTTAAGATGTATTTTGAAAATTAGTAAAGCAAGAACTAAACATACTTAAGGAGTGTGGAGTTGCTATTCATTATGCGAAATTACTACATAAAAACGAGGAGTGAACATGAAGAAAAATAGTTGCTACAAATAAACTGCTCAGAATGTTTAAGCTAACATGTGTGCTAGGCTTCAGATATAAATAGTAAAAGTTAAATTCAAACAAATCTAATTGCAGGGTGTGTCTTTAACCTAATGTATTTTAGCCACAGGCTCAAAGAGAGAATTTACACTAAATGAAGTAACAGACTTTCCCACAGCCCCAAATTCTCAAATTAAAGTCATTTTCTGATTTTAATACTAGACTTTTAGTTTAAACGTCTTCATTATGTCGTTTACCTTCTACAGCAAAGTTACATGAACATGTTTTAAAAATTAGAAAAACGGGCAACGATGGGGCTCCAAAACCAGAAATACTTCTCTGATGAGTTTGAGAGAGAAGAAAATAGAAGTCCAAGGTAAGCCTCAGTTTCACCCTTAGTTCTCAGGCTCCAGAGAAAGCCTAATTAGGCAGCGCAGGAATCTGGGCCCGGCACACCCAGGTTCAGACGTGGCAGGATCCGGGAACGAAGTTTTCTCGCCCCTTGAGTCATGTGCCGGGCGAGCCGCAGCCGCGCGAGCCCGCCCCCGAGTCCGCGGGTCCCGAGTCCGCAGGTCCCGAGTCCGCGGGTCCCCGAGGGGGCGGGCGGCCGGCGCCGAAGCCCTCGCAGCCCCCGGACAGCGCAGCGCGCTCCCGGAGAGGTGCGGGCGGCCGCGGGGCGCCTTCCCACGCCGGCGGGCAGCGTCGCGGGGGCTGCGGCGAGGCAGGCGGAGCGGCCACCTGCTGCCCGCACGGAGGCGGCGTCGCGACGGCCGCCCGGACCCCGGCCCCGCCCGCCGGCCCGGACGGGGCGCCGCGGGGCGCGGGGCTCGGCGGGCACAAGGCGGGCGCCGGCCCCGGCCTCCCCAGGGGCAACCGCAGCCCCGCTTGTGGCCCGCCCCAACCGCCCGCCGCCGCGGAGCCGCGTCCCGCCCCAACCGCCCGCCGCCGCTTACCTGGCGAGCGCGGCGCAGGGCGGCGGGCGCGGGCGCGGGACGCGGGCGCGGGCCGGCAGCCAGGCGCAGGTGGCGGGCGCGGCGCCGCCCGGGCAGCGCTACAGTTGCGGCGCACACAGCTCCGCCCCCGCCGCCCGCCGCCCGCCGCCCGCCGCCCGCGGGGCCTCGCGTTGCCAGGAGAGGCCGCACGCCGCCGCCGCCTCCCGAGCCTCCAGGTGAGCGCGGCCCGCGGCCGCGGGGCGAGTTCCCGTCCGCGCCTGCGCGCCGGGCCCGGCCCCGCCCCGCCTACCTGCGGCTCCAGGTGAGCGCCGCGCCCGCCAGCCCGCTCCGCCCCGCGCGGCCCCGGGGCCCCCGCCCCATCGGGCAGCGAGCGGTCCCCTTGTCGCCCGGACGCGCAGTCGGGGTGCTTGGGGTACCAGGTCTGGCGTCTCCCGCACGCTTAGCCTCTTTAGGCAGGGGTGCGGTACCCCCAGGGCCACACTCGGGGGAGGCAGCAACTGTTGGCCAGTGCGGTTTCCCGGGCAGGTTTCGGTAGTTTCTGTCACCAGTTAGGTTGGTGAGCTTCCTCCCCGAGCAGTCTTGATTTCATCACTTGACTCACTTGAGAGCAGCTAGTGGTTTCCGTTTCTGTGCGCGCAGCTCGGGCAGAGGCGCCTCACGTCCAAAGGAGCGCCTCCCTCTCCCAGAGAGGAGCCTCCGGGATTCGGCAGTCTTATCAACTCGGGCCGCACCTCCCCTTCCTGGTTGCTACGAAGGCAAACCGATTCCCAGAGGAGACAAAGCGGTGACAATAGTCAGCACCCCCCTGCTTGCTTCCTGGAGCGGGCTTACTCTTACTGTGGGTTTGCTGAAAAGCTCAACATCTATTCTGGAAGGTGATTCTAAGATGATTTTAGGTTTTGCCGTGGTTTGGGGGGCACTTTTTTAAAGTCATATTTTCCTTTTTAGAACATTTACAACTTTCCCTTCCAGCTTTCTTATCTGTTGCTGTGCCCTTGACATACCCAAACCAGGACCTTGTGCATCACCACGAGCTCATTTGCTTGGCTTTACCCCAAAACTTTGTGAGTTGGAGGAATGTAAATAGAAAAATAGCTCAAAACTCTTTGGGTTGCACGGTGGAAGATTTTTCAGCAAAGACTGGCTGTGGCCTTCCTCCTACATTTTTGACACATACTCTCAGGCTTCTTATTTACTGATTGATTCGTGTTATGTGTGATTTAAAAGTAAGCTTAAAATACTGATTTGTGCAGTATCAACAGGGATAGCCCTCCTCGGCTAGTCGGTGGCATTGGTTTTAGCATCCACAGTACTATGTATTTCATGCTCTATGTATTGGATTTAAAATTTTACTTGGGTAATTGCTTGCTCTGTCTTAACACGGTTATTCTGTAAGTATTGAGCAACCTTTGTGCACTGGTAACATTTTAAAACCAGTACCTAAAAACAGTTTTTAAACTCTTTCTGACCCCCAAAACATCCAGGAGAGAATTGTATGTGCCACTGTGCTAACAGTGTTATGATTGTCCTTAGGTTCAGAGCTGTAACATTAAATGACCCCACCTCTTTATTTTCAGTTCTACAACTTTCTTTGCTATTTGTCTTTAAGTGAAGTTTCATGTTAATTTCTGGGGGAATTTCAGAGAAGTCCAAGAAATCTGCATCCTGTCCATACAACTACCCATCTCTGAATGAAGCAGGAGTGAAAGAGTGTAGGTTTGATGTTCCACTAGGCGAAGAGCAACAATTTTACTGACAATCAGGACAGAACAGATGGATATAGCATAGCAAGCTGGAACCCATGGGCCGAGATGCAGTGGCAGCGAGACTACTAACATCAAATAGCGGTTGAGAAGAGAGACCAGGGTAGACCCACAAAAAAGGAAACACAAGGAAATACAAGTCCAAACCAATGCCTGAGGAGAGAAGAAAAAAAACAAAAACATAAAATGATCAGGAGTTGGTAACAACTGTCAGTTTCATAATGGCAAGAGATAATTTAACCAGGAAAAGTAATTTTTCTTTTGTCTTTTTGAGACAGGAGCTTGCTATGCAGTTTAGGCTTGCCTTGAGTTCACTCTGTAGCTCAGGCTGGTCTTGAACTTATAAGGACCCTCCTGCTTCAGCCTCTTGAGTACTAGGATTACAAGCATGCACCACCATGCCCCAGGAAAGCAATATTTCTGAATTTGACATTACTTGTAAAATTTCATACATTGTTTGATTATTGCATCATTCTGAAAACAGAGTCTCATAATTAATGAAAGTTTTTTCTACTTCACAATAAAATTTAAAATGTTGCAAGCCTAATAAGTGTATTATTGCACTGACATGTTTAGTGTCTCGAATCTAATGATATGCAAGTTTTTTAAAGTATCATCCTATTCAAAAGTATGAAATGAAAAATTTATGAAGGGTAAATTAGCATTTCATCATCAAATAAAATGCAGAGCGTTACTGTATACATGCTTCTCAGAAACAAGTTTATTTTAGTAGTGCATATTTAGCAGATAATGGCAGTTAAAGGAGAGAGAAAACCATCTCTTTTCCGCATATATGCAGGTATACACACCACACACACAACTAGCCACAAAATTCTCATTTATATGGATTTGAAATAATACCCATTGTTTAATCATTTGCCAACATTGAAATTAGTCGCAAGACCAGTTCCTGGCAGAATAGGTGCTCAAAAAATATGTATTAAATGAATAAATTAGTCCATCAAAAACCATGAGAAAACCAGTATGTATAGTGTCTTGAGCAAAGTACAGGTCAAAAGAATGGCTGTACAAAATGGTAGGGACAAATGGCCTGGGGCAAGGTGGGCAATCTACAGGACAGTGTACTCATAGATAATAGTTTTCACTTATCTCTATTTCATAAGGCACTATGCAAAACAACTTACCTCCCTACAAGGTACTATACTTCTGGCTTAATTTCATCTTTCCACCAATACCAGTATTATGTTCAGGAATCTCCAAATTCCTGACATTCTAGTTAATGAAAACTCCATGCCCAAAAACATCATCCTTTAAAAAAAATAAAAAACACAACTCCTGAAAGTAGCAATAATAATTAATGAACAACAAAGATGGAAATTATTAATATTACTTAACTGAATTAAAATTTAGCTCATAAATAACTGTAATATATAATATAATGAATAAGACTGTCTCTGAGCCCCAATTTAAATATTTTTACTATGTTAATTCTTTGTTACCCAAGGGTTAGCAACTTTAGTTTGAAACGGATGCCTTGATTTAAACTTTAAAAACAGTTTTGCCTCATAAAATCCTAGCCAGGATCTCAAAGTCAAACAGAAAGCTTTGATCCAAGGACCTAAAAGATTGAAGTAATTTCTTCCAAATCAAGTAAAAGAATAAAAACGCTATTGATTTGGAAGTGGGACAGTAGTGGTGCCTCAATGAAGAGCCACAGATATATGTTGATTTTTGTTTGTTTGGTCAAAATGATTCAGCATAATCCTAAATTATTAAAGCAAAGAAAATATAGATTATTCAAGTTTGAATGATTTTGAACATCGTATGAATATTTTTGCCTTGAAGAATATTATCAAAGTAACCACCAGAGATTTTCAAAGAGGTAGACATTTCTGTGGCTGCTTTGACATTACAATGACAGTGTTGAGTACTTGTGTCACAGATAACGTCGTCTACAAAGCCCAAGATATGTGCTATATGGCCCTTTAAAGAAAAAAAAGTGTTTTTGATGAAGCAGAGAGGCCAATTATTGACTTAAATTGCAAAAGAATCATGTCTTGTTAATCCTGTATTCAGAATACTTGGCACATAGTAGGTGCTCAATAAATATTTGATGCAACGTATTGAATCGAGTGCAGAGTTTCAAGCTTTTAAGCATTAGCATAAAAGCAAAAAGAAATGTCATGCTGAGTTAGACTGATATTTGATATAGCTTGCTCTAAATTCTGACGGTGGCACCCCAAGGTATTTTATGGGAAAAGATGGTAACGGTCTTGCATGATGCTGAGCTCTGAGCTGTACTCCACATAGCCGCACTCACACTTGTCCGAAACTGATTTTTCTTTTACTACACAAATATTTTTATTGCAGAGCAATACCATGCTTATTACAGAAAGATTAAAAAAGACAAATTAAACTAGGTTTTGAACGACTCAAAAGTTGCTCACACCAAGAGCAAATCTTGCAGATATAGTAATGCTGCCAGACACTTTCTACACAATTCAGGGAGTGGTCTGTGGATCAAAAACAAAATCTTCCATGTGCCAGGCAAGAGCTCTGCCACTCAGCCACTCAGCCACACGTCGGCACAAGACGTAGGCTGTGTCCTGTACATTTGCCAGAATGCTTTCAGTCTGAGCCAGTTGTCTATTATCAAGCAAAATGGCAGTGAAATGGAGGAAGGGGAGAGCTGGGTGCGGACTGGAGGGGGCCGGGGCTGACATCACCCCGCGTGTCACCATCTGAGAGTCATATTGCATGATGACCTGGGCTGCCACGCGTAGAAAACATGCAGAGAAAACAGGCAGCAGAGTGGTGAAGGGACTGTGAAATTCTCAATAATGCTGCTCTCCCGGCTCTGTACGCTGAAGCGCTGAGACTTCAGTGCTGCTCCTTGTTCAACATTTATTAGGAAAAGAAAATATTTTCATGTGGGATCATGAGTCAGATAGGCGTGGGATAGCCCACCAATCCTCGTTTGCCCCCAAAACTGTATTCTAACTCAGGGGAAATGGGTTAGATCCACGTTTTTGCACATTTTTAAATTTAATACATGTGTGCAGTACATGTTTACATGCTTTGTGTGGAGTTGGTACAACAGGTAACACATTGTACTCTTTTTTCATCCTCTTTCCCTCCCCTCGCCATTTCTTGATCCCCTTCCCATTTAAGAAAGATCTATCTCCCCACTTTTTAGTTTCAGCTGTGCATATTCATCTGTGGC
This sequence comes from Dinomys branickii, assembly GCA_004027595.1. NCBI lineage: Eukaryota > Metazoa > Chordata > Mammalia > Rodentia > Dinomyidae > Dinomys > Dinomys branickii. The sequence continues at coordinate 32,128 of PVLD010018453.1, read as the reverse complement.
CGCTTTGCCATTACAATGCAGTGTTGAGTGTTTATATGAGAGAGAACACAGTCTACAAAGCCCAAGATATTTACTCCATGGCCCTTTAGACGAAAACAAAAGTGTTTTAGATGAAACAGAGAGAACTGGGGAAACTTCACTCTTGTTTGATAACGCAAGACAAAAAACAAGCTACCTAGATCCTGGTGGAAAGGTGCATTGGTTTGGGGGTGTGGTGTGAGCATACGACGTCCTCGATCCCTATGCTGGCCTAATCCTATTGTCCTACACACGTACCCTCCCCGTCCCTTATTCCACACTTCGCATGAGGGAGGATTTACAGAATGCAGCTGCCTCCTTGGTGAACTAGGGTAAGTCCCTGGTTTTACTAAGATTTAATTATTTCCAGATGATACAATAGGGATTTGAGAGGAAAACTACCTTCGGCACAGACGTTTTTTTCCTTTCCCTTCTCTTCTTTCCTTTCCCTCATCCCAGCTGTTCTTTTATTTTGAGCAGTTTCTTTCCCTTTCGCAATATCTGTTGTATCTTCCGGGTTTTATTTATTCTTTCAGTTTCCTACACCAGGGAGAGGATACGATGTTTACACACGCGAGTCTGATTTATTTCACTTACAAGTATGGTCTCTAGTTGGGTCCATTTCCCTATAAAAGCCTCAGGTTTAACTTCCTTTGTAGATGAGTAATGCTCTGTCGTATAAAAATACTGCAATTCATGTTTTTTACAGGTTTTGATGGTGATGGTGTTGGTGGTGGCGGCGGCGGTGGCGGCAGCAATGGTGACTGTACATTGTTACTTAGGTTCCTTCTGTCCGCTGTGGCTATTCCCGGACAGACCCACTTCTCTCTCTTGTCCCACACTCGGAAAACAAGGAAGATTGATGGCTAATAAAACATCTGGGAAGTTACTGGAGGAGAAAGTAGTGCAAAGATCCTGAAGTCTGTGGTTTATCTCTCAAAAAACACTAGTAAGTGCTCTCCGCGATAAGGAAGTGGCTTGTAATACTGCACGATGGCCTCACATTCTGAGAAAAGTTTACTCTCTACTTTGAACTGGTGTGTGAGAACAGGAAAAATAAGTCTCATTCAGTTTCCACAGCACCTCTACGTAATTGCAGAGGTGCAGCGACTCAGCGACAGCTCCAGAGAGACACGGATGGTGGGGCTGGGATGTGAAAGCAGGTCTGTGAGAACCCAAACCAGGTTCTAGGAGCTGTGGGAAAGAAGTTGGAAAAGAATTTTGCCTTGGATCCAAGGGCGGATGATTTTCTGTTCTTGGGGGTTCACTGAGGGTTTGTACTTCCCTGGTCCCTGTCTCATGCGCTTGGTGATAACATCCGGAACAGTCAGGCAGTGTAAGGTTTTGTCTTCCCATATAAATGCTACAATGTCTGCAAACATATTAAACCAAAATTATTCTGAATTTGTTTCATATAGAGATTCCTTTTAAGTATAAGATGATATGAAACAGAATGTCATAGCAAAAAGCAAATATAATGATTCCTATCATAAAACCAGTGAAGAAAATAAGAATGTCTAGATCACTCAGAAATAAAAAGGAGTGTGACACTGTAATACAATGCCCCATTTGGTCGTAGAAACATATTTGTTCATTTGGGTACTCTAAATGTAATGTAAGAGCTGAGCATACAAGTCAGTGATAGAGCACGTGTTTAACATTTAGAAAGCCCTGTGCTTGGTCCTCAGCATGCAGGCATATACACACACACACACGCACACACAGTAACACACACAAATAAATGGAGTCTGGTGTCCCACACTAGTCATCCCAGCACTTGAGTGGCTGAGGCAGGAGGATTGCCACAAGCTTGGGGCCAGCCTGGACTACATAGTGAGTTCAAGGCCCTCCTGAACTACCAAGCAAGACCGTGCTCAAAAACCCAATAAATGAATTAATCAATCAATCATAAATATAGAAAAGTAATTATAATTCCAAAAAATAGATGGTTCTAATTTTAGAATCATTGTACAATAGTTCAGAACATGATACTTTAAAACATAAGTCAAGATACTTCAGAGTAATGCTTAATAATATTTAATAATATAATTTTGTCCATTTAGTTATAATTAGAAAAACTCAAATACAGTATCTTCAAATTGCTATTTTCATGTAAAAAGAAGGGTCTGTCTCTTTAATATATAAACTTAAATGGAGAGTACAAGAGTTTTGGACCAATTATTGTTAACTAACTTTTTGGTAGAAGGAAAATTATGACCTGAGAAGATACAATACAATTTCTTAATATACAAATGAAATCTTGTGTTTTAAAATTTAATTGTATTTGAGCACACACAAAAGCAGTAGACATATAGATTTTCAAAGAATGGCTTGGGTTTAAGGAATGATTCTAGAAATATATCCTATAAAAATTATCCCATGACAAAGTAGACCAAATTGGGAAATGAATCCTCATCTACAAATATACTTTACAATATTTTAATGAGATTTCAATATAACTTTATTTCTGAAGATTGTCAAAAACCAAAGACCTCAGACATCCTGTTTGTTTTATGTTTTTGACCATTTACCATCACAGACTGCAATAAACTAAACTTACCCAGTTTTACCATTTCACCTTTATTTTTTGGCCTGAAAAGTAATTACAGGGAGGGGAAGAGAAAGGCAAGCCAAAGAGCTAAGCTGTGTCCTGTAGAGGTACCAGCGCCCCACAGGAATATGATCAGTATGATCAGTACTGCAAGCATGCACTCATTTTTTTTTAAAGCAGCTAAACACTAATCTCATAGAAATTGGGAAATACATCTTCAGTTATTAAAAAGCTATATTACTTTTAAAATATTTTGCTTAGGTATCATAATAGCAGAGATCATGCAGCTCTCTTTTGTTTTACCAAATATGGATCAGTTTCAAATGAACATCTATTAAATATATGTAACATACAAAGAATTATAATGCAGTGAGAAACTATGAACCTATGACCTACTTACGGAATAAAAGTATTGCTTGGATAACTCCTGTGAGAGATGCTCAAGTCCAGCACACTCCAAATTCTAAATTTTGTGTTTATTATTCCCTTATTTATCTTTAGAATTTTGTCACATACATTTGTATGCATAAACAAAATACTGCTAAACTTTACACATTTGAAAATTTTATATGTTAATGAAATGTATGTGTACTATTTTGCAACTTGGTGTTTGTTTTCAGAACTATGTACGTAAGATTTATGCATGTTATTGCTGTAATTAATTTTTACACTGTATATTATTTATCCTTTCTGCTCTTAATGAGCATTGCAAATCTAGGTACGTGTGTGAGAGAAAGAGATTACAATCGGTGCTATTAAGAACATTCTTACATTTGTCTTCTGACAAAAAGAATATAGAACAGGTTTTCTTGGATAAATATCTAGGAGTGAAATTGCTAAATTATAGCAAATTTGCCATATAATGTCCATTTGGTTTACAGTGTGGTTATATAACAGAACTTCATGGCATTAATGGCAAACTTCCTTGTTCATCTAATATATGTATGTAGTATGTGTATGTATCATACACACCTACCTTTCTCTCATGGAGAGAGAATATGAGAGAATATGGCAGAGAAAGAAACACAAGAGAGACACAGAGAGATTCTTTTTGAAAAGGATCTCATATACCAAAAATCTAAATAACCGTATTACTGCTGCTTTTTCAAAGAAAGTGGAAGTTGTGGTTGATTGAAAATTTTTGTCATTTGTTGCCAGGAAACAAAATATTAAGGAAAAAATGGGAAGAATGTTTTAGCTGTGTCTTGACAGATGGAAAAACAAATGTATTTATCTTTCGCTTGCCTTCTATTACACTGCTAATGTCTTTATTTCAGGAACTGAAACAGGCATTTGCTCCAGTTTCAGTCTTGTCTTTGGTCTTCAAAGGAGTCTACAGTCTGATTGGTGACATTTAAAATAATTTGTTATGCAAGAAACCAATGTCAAGGGTGGGCTGTACTTCTTCAGCTATAACTCTTAAAGATCATCAGGATGGGAACACTGGAAAAGAGTTTAATATGTTTTTTAATCTCCTCTATAGCGTTTTTGATACTTCTTCTTTTTCCTTTGTTACAATTACACACTTTTAAGTTGGAAAAGAGTCTTGAACTGCCCAACTGAGTACATTTGTAAATACTCTAAAGATTTTGACTTTACTTAACTAAGATCCTGTGGGTACAGTAGGATCATAAGCACATGCTTCTTATTTTTACTTAGTAAAATTTCCTTAATCAATGCAGGCCCAAAAGAGCATGTCGTTCTTTAAGAGGGCCGTTATGTAAAACGCAAACAAAAAACGTTTACAGCATACTTCTTTGGGGTAAACATACTGTTTTTCAAATCTTCTCAATGTTGTAAGAACTCAGGTTATTTAAATTAGAATCAAGCAAATGGAAATATTATCTTGAAAGCTGCTTTCACGATCCCCTCCCACCTCTTCTGTTCTGTGACAAATGTGTGCATGCCTCTCATGAGAGAGCTGCAAAATCCTATATGACAATTAAGATACAGTGGCTTAGGTATAGGCAATATTATTGCCATACCAGAGAGGAGGAAGATATTGTGAGTTTTTCTAGGCTACAAAGCAGTTATGCAACAGAATGTGGACTCACCCCATGCAGGCTGATGTAGGAGACTGCGTCCTGTACCAGAGTGTGCAACTCTAGTAAGATGTGCCTTCCGTTAGTCCCTTCCTCCTCACATCAGTGAACTCCAGCACTCCAAACAGGAAAGACCAGGTATCCACACTCATGACTCTGAATGAAATGCCTACTGTGTGCTCTGTGTCCTGGGAAGTAATGTCAGGACTCATTCACTATCCCTTTTGCCAAGGAGCTTATAATGCAGACTGGGGAATAAGACATACAGACAAATACACAGAATCAAAAGCACAATGCAGCAAATCTTATCAGTGACATATTGTATCTGTGTACAAAGGAAAGCAATCCTATAGCTTAGAGGAAATAAAAATTTCTTTGTAAAGAATATTTTTATTCTCTTTAATGGTTTGATCAGTCTTGCATTCTTACATCTGGTGATCTGTGCAAATACACTGAAGATAACAACATGTAATATAACAACCACTGTTAATCCCTATCATTCTGTTTTGAAACCCTGCATCATGTTTAATGTTTTTGGTTTTGCTCTGGTTTTGTCTGTGATGTTGGTATTTTGCTTTTTTTTTTTTTTACTATTTAAGATAAGACAAAGAAAAGAAAAGAATTTGGTTCCAATTTTCTAGAGCAGGGTGTAGTGGGAAATGGGGATTTTGTAGTAGGTATGCTCTAGAGCCAAAAAGTTTAGAGTATGTCACAGGCAAGACCTGCTTTGTTCTCTTTGGGACTCGGACAGAGTTTTTATAGAGACCTACATGCTGGAATGAGGAGCTGTGCCAGATTATTAGTAAGGGGGGAACCACTGTAGGCTTCAAAGGGAGCAGTAGCATTCCAGGCACTGCAATAGAAGCTGCGAATACTGGAGTGCTCAGGATCAGGCTCTTCCCTACCTGCAGAGCTCTCCCAGGCAGAGATGGGGAAAAGAACTAACTTGCAGGATGACCAAGAAAGTGCTGAGTATGACGCAGGGGCAAAAACTGTGAGTAGGAAAATTTTGGTGGTTTGGTTTATATTTCCTCTCTTACTTTAAAAAATAGTAATAATGTTAGATTCTGTTACCTGTATAATTTTAGGTTCTATTACCATTTAAACCTACTGTAAAGTACTATCATATAATGATCCTTGCTTTTTAAAAAAGAATGTACATGATAAATCTGAACTTCACTGAGTATGTTCACATGTATGCAAAAGATTTTCTTGACACCAGTTTCTAATAAAAGTGGCTTAAAAGATTTATCTCACTCAGTATCAGAATTGCCATTCAGGGCATGAGGGTGGAGGGCAGTGGGCAAACATCTGCTTAGCATGCACCTGGCCTTCAAACTTCAGCACTGAAAAATAGATGAATGAATAAAATGAAATTGCTGTTCAACCATTTAAGGTGTATCAGCCAGTGTCAGAACTCTGTATGGCAAATTTCAGAAAGACAAAGACATTTACAGATTAATTAGTCTCACAATCCAAACTGCTACTGTGACTAAAGAGATACATATGTTCAAAGAATTTGGCTCTGATCCCTTTGAATATAACAAGTCACAAAATGTTATTTGAATTGAAAAGGTCTGCAGTGATAAAGTACGATTATGAACACGGGAAGGCCAGCTTAAAAGAGGTCAACAAGGAAGGTGTATGTGGTATCTTGCTACAGTCAAACATCGCTATAAAAATTTTACTGTGGCTAAAGCGTGCTGGCCTTGAATTTTTTCACAACCTAGAAGTGTACAACCAGAGATTCCTAAAAACTGAAAAAAGAAAAGATTGCTCAATTAATCTTGAGATTAAATATTGTCTCAATAGAAATTAGCAGTCTCTAAGTCATTCTAAAATAATCAAATTAGCATGAGAATAGAAGCTCAAATAGGGAGAGGAGAGTGATTACTTAGAAATAAGAAATCAGACTGCAGCCAAATTTAAAAAAAATTAAAATGAAAAATACTGATGCTCACCTTTTTAGCACCTGCACACTTGGTACAAATGTAGAGACAGCTGGTAAAACTGTGCTAACTGCCAACATCACATAAGCAATGTTTAAAATGTCCCTCCAAATAACTCACCATCAGATAGCCACCTATACCTAGTATTCTTCTTATATTTTAAAATGTATTATAAAGTATTTTATTTCTCCTCCAAAAATTAAAGTGTTTTTATATTCACTAATATCTAAGAATATTCTAAATATTAAATGTCAAATGTTTTCCTGTACGATACCATGCTCACTTATTTTTGCTTATCATTTCTTAGCAATGAGAGGATTTGTATTTTTCTGAGAGAACTTTTCATGGAAACTTTCCCTGTTCCATTGTGTTCTGGTGTGCATTAGGAAAGTATTTGACTGACATTTACCAGGAAGGAAAATTAAGGAAAGAGAGGCTAATGGTGACTAAGAGTTTTAGTTTCTGATATAACAAGTCTAGACAGAGGTGATTACTGGCTTTGGTTCAATTGTTCAATCGTATGATCAGTAACTTATTATAGTATTTAGTCTGTTGGTTTTCTTACCCCGTGGCTTTTATATCAGAATCACAAAATATGGCCAACGATAGTTTCAAGCTCAAGCAAGAAGGACAGAGGGACTGTCAGTCCTGCTGGTCAGAAATGCAAAAGCTTTCCCAGGAGCTCCTTTACGGATCTTACATATGTCTCAATGCCTCCATAAACTTAAAAAAAGACTCACAAAGCAAACAAGCAGTTTGGTGTGATTGTCTTCAGCTGTTGTTTGACATTAGCTAGGAATAGTATACTGACAACTGAGCAAGTCCTTAAATTCTGTCACTAAGGGTGAAACAGTGTTTATTTGGTAGAGGGTAAAAATGACCTGCCTAGTTCATTTGATGTGTAAATTTATTAAATTTTAGGACTGAGTCTTTCCCCTATGGACTTAAGTCTTCACAAAAATACAAATCCTACATACCAAGGTGATAGCCCCAAATTTCACTCTGTTGAACTAACATGAGACGTTACACAAAATCAGGTGACTATACATGCTGTAAACTCAGGGTGTTGGAATATCATTGACTGGACGGCTTGGACAACAGATTATTTCCTCACAGGGAATTCCAGGATCAACCTGTCAGCATGTCCGATTTGGCGAGAGCCCTCTGCTTGTCTTGCAGCAATCTTCTTACTGCATATCCACACATGGAGAGAGCACAACCTGGTCTCTTCCTCTCATAAAGATGTCACCCCATAGTGAGGGTCCCACTCTCAACTCCTAGCTGGAACCTAACCGTCTCTCAAAGTCTCCACATCCTCAGTTAAGCTCCTCGTTGAGGATTAAGACTTTAACACATGAGTTTGAGAGGGACACACTCAGTCTGTAATGTGAGAGGTCTGATGAAAGAATATCAAATATACCTGGAAGGAAAGGCTTGGCCTATGAATAAAGAATATATACCTTGCTATGCCCAGTGATACTGTAGACACTCAAAAATCCCAACAGAAAATAGTCCCAGTTTTTAACACGATTTAACTTGAGATAAAGAAATTGTAAATACAGATGCACACTGAACTAAACTGTGATGCAATCTATTCAATATTGATCTTTTACCTGGCATCTCTTATGTATAACAATATATGACATATTTTTACCTTAGGTCATCTTCACCCTAACTCTGCTAGGTGGGGCACTGACCTCGTTTTAAGAATTTGGAAGCTGAGAACATGGTCTCACAGCCTAGCAGTAACCTTCACCTCCTGCTGAGACCAGATGATGAGGAGGGATAAAGTTAAGAGTGGGAGTAAACAAACAAAAGGGTAAAGGAAGGAAGTGGGAAAAGCTCAGGGTTAGGAAAGGGATGGGCAACAAAGGGGAAAGCAAAGGAGGCAGGGAACACTGGCTGGGCATTTTTCCGGGCACTGTGGGTCTGATAATGTGGGAGTGTCCTACTTTGTGACCCTGTCATTTCTCATCTCTGGCCAAGTGTGTGGTCTGGCAGTGCCCATCCAAGGGTTGGCAGTGTTCTGGGGAGGGATGGTGATTCATGATTGTGTCTGAATTGCACTTTCCCTAGCTCCTTCCCTGAAGACCTTTGGTGGTTAATTGCAGACTGCATAAATATTTAACTCTCCTTTTAGTTACATGCCAGAAACTTGTTTTTAAACAAGTGTAAGTTAATGCTCTAAGTTTCGATAACCACAAACTGATTTTCATCTACCCAAATGTCACTGTGTCCCTGCTCTTCTAGTGAGTTTAAAGCATGGATGAGCAAAACTGGTGCTATTCCTGAACAATTTTTTTTTTTTTTTTTTTTTTGCGGTACTGGGGATCAAACTCAGGACCCTGCGCTTGGTAGGCAAGCACTTATTCCACTGAGCTATATCCCCAGCCCTCTCTATTCCTTTTGTACCTACTTTTACCTCCTATTATTGTAGCATAGGATCTCAAATGTAGAAAGATTTGAGTCCAACTGCTTAGCCAAGATTTCAATCTTCCAGTCCTCTGCAGCTTTTTAAAGCATGGTACAAAGTAGTCTTGGAGCTTTGTTTGAATACCCCCAGTGTAAGGAACTTAGCACTTCTGCAGGTACTCCTGTCTATCTTTGCACAATGCCAATTTTCATAAAGCACTTTCTTATGTAACAGCGGGATAGCTGAGACATTCTATAGTAGCAAATGGTACTAAAATGTTGGTAACTTAGAATGACAGAGTTTTCGTTCTTGTTTACATTATGTGCTTGTCACAGACCAGTTTGGCTCTGCTCCACATTGACTTCGCTCTGAAATCCGTAAAGCCCCTCTCAAGGTAGAGGGAGTGAGATCTAGGGCATCATATGCTGGCCACTTGGGTTCCCACCATTCACAAACCCTTAGGCCCTTTGCTTATTACTAAAGCATATGATTTTCCAGAGAGTATATATCAGATACCTGATTATATTTTAATTAGCTTAACACTTGTAAAAGAAATGCCATTTGAATTGGCAAAAGTTCCTCAAATTCACTATTGTTGCATGGGACTGGTGGAGGAAATGGACCATGAAAACAAGTGGTCCTGGGTCAACCTCTTTCTAATCAGCACATCAGTATAACCCTGGATGAGTCGGTTAATCCAGAGTTTACATTTCCTTATCTAATGAAATACAGTTGTTGACAGGGCTAAATGACACAAAAGTGGGATCCAATCAATATCTGTTCTTGTAACACGTAAAGGTGTCAGCATAAATGACACCTCTAAAGGGCTGTCTCTGCTGTCAAAGACCAGGTCACTAGCATCCTTCAGCTCCCTGTACCTGTGCGTACCTCCCTTCTTTCCTACGCGTGTGCCCATGTCCTCCTGACTTCTTTCTTTCTCAAGTCAGCATTATCAAAGCTGGACTAGCATCTCTGTATGTGTTGATTACATAGTCCCTTTTCAGACCTAGAGACAGAATTAGAATACAGAACTTGTAAATGTGCATTCTAACAAGCTCCCTAAGTAGGGTTGCCAGATAAAATAGAGAACATTTAGATTAATTTGAATTTCAGATAAATAGAAAATAATTTTTTATGTTCCATGAAATATTCATAGCATATTTATGTTAAAATTATTAATTTTTATCTAAAATTTAAATTTAACTAAGTGTGTTATATTTTTAATTGTTAATACTGATGAACCAACCCCAGGGATTTTGTGGCTTACTAAATTTAAGGATCACTGCCCTCAGATATTTGCCAGATACCTCAAATTCAACTTTATAAACCTCTTTGTCAAGGGAAAAGAAAGAAGAAAGGAGGGAAGGAAGGGAGGAAGGGAGGAAGGGAGGAAGAGGAAGAAAAGAAAAGAGAAGCCTATTGTTTTACTTTTCTTGTTGCTGAGATAAAATATACAACACCCAAAGTTAAAGAAGGAAAGATTTGTTTAGTCACAGTTTGTAGAGGTTTCAGTCCATAGTGAGCTGGCTCCAAGGCAGGGTGGATTGGCAGAGAGCCATCATAGAGGAGAAACAGTTCATGGTAAATCAAGGCAGGGAAAGGTAGGCAGCAGTGAAGTAGCAACAAGCAAGCAACAGGCAACAAGCCTCTTTCTGTCCTTTCTATCTTATCCAGGCTCCCCACCCTGCAGGTAGCACTCACACCCTTAATCCCAGCACCATGAATCAATCCCAATGTCACACACTCTAGATGCAGCCACCTCTGAAAAGCCCTACCTACGACTGTATGAGGCTCTGTGGGGGGGACATCTAGACACAAACCATAACACTTATGGAAGTAGCCTAGACATCTCTGGGTCCCTAAAACAAATATTTAGGAAAATAATTGTTCGCTTTTCATCTGCCATGATGGCAAAGCTTGGTAATGCAGCAGGCAGAGAAAAATGCACTTCCTTCTTTTCTGTATGCTAGTCTAGCCTTCCGTTGCATGTCATCTTTCTCCCCCGCTCCTCCTTTGGCCCTGTCCTCCCTCCCCTCCCCATCCTCCTCCTCCTTTTCTGGTCTAAGCATCCTCTTAACATAGCAACTACTACCTTATGCAACTTCGGTTGTTTCCTCTTTTGATTTCCTAGAAGGTGCTTCAGCGCCATTCGAGCTGTCTACTTTAACTTCAGAAAAAGCAGAACAGCTTCTCCATAGCCATCTTTCTTCCCCCGGTATTAGGTCTGGGTTCCCTCAACTTCTGTTTTCCAATCTTTTCATCACTGTTGCTGTTCCTCTCAGAGGCACCATGCTCTTACCCAAGAGAAGCACTAACAATATGCTTAGGTCACAGAAGAGCAGGCTTCTACAGTTTTAATTTTTTAGTAGAATTTGATATTTGATCTTTTTTCCGAAGTTATCATAAGTGGGAAAATTGATGTTTTACAGAATTTCATTGCATTTATTTTTGGCGTAGAGTTTACTTTGTTTGTCTGAACTGTATTTTGGAATGTGTAGACGATGAGAAAACACTGTGCTCTCCTTTCCTCCTGTTCAGAGGAGCCTCAGGTGTTTTGGAAAGAAGATATGTAAATAAATATAAGGGCAATATAGTCCACACATTGTGTCTCTGGGCTGAGTGAGAAGGGGTGGATCGCTGAGGAAATAACATTGTGCCAAGGATAAAGAGATTCTGGGAAGGCAAAAACTACTGCTACAAGATACAAAGCAGGATTGGCGTCATTCCCCAGGAAGAAACGGAATTTTTAAGTCAAAGTATAGGTAGTAGAAAACATGGATGGATTTAGAGTTAAATCTATTTGTGAATCCATCTTTGCCAGTGAATTGTGTTGTCTTGAATGCATTATTTTTTCCTCTCAGAGCATGATCTCTACCACAGGAATCGTGATGCCAACCCAGGTACACATCTGTTCAAGCTTCAGTCAAGGCAGGTTCACATACCAGCCAGAGCATGGGCTCTGAAGACCAGTTGTGCCAACATTTAGTTACTAAATTTTCACAAGTTACTGAATTTATCAGTGGCTCAATTCCTACATTTGAAAAAGAAAATTATAATAGTAAACTCCTATGGTTATAGTAAGAATTTAATAAGTCAATTTTATAAAATACTTGAATGCACAACCATGTTGAGCTCCACAAACATTAATTATTATACCAAGTATTTAAAGATGCAACATATGGACTAAATTATTATATTACCTGGATAATCAATGCCCAGTAGTTTCAAAATTAAATACAGTCCATCATGCTCAATATTGTGAGAAAAATTAAACTATATTTTTAGGGAAGATACTGAAAGAAATGATGATCTGGTCATCAGTAATATTCATAAGGAATTATAATAAAAAGACTAATGATAAACGTTGTAAGAAACAACAGGTATTGCCTTATTGATAGTTCCAAAAAATAAGAAATGGGTGGGGTGTGAAGCACTGTAGAGGTGTACCCTAGGACAGTGGTAGCCAACCTATAGCACACTTCTGCAGCATGCAGTTTGTGTTGCTGAAAGCTCCAAAAGGTTTGCCCTCACTGCCCTAGGGGTATGAAGTCCTTCCTAGGGGAAGGAAAGAGTGAGTGTACCTTGCATGGGAGGAGAAGTAATGATCCTTCAGTCAGGTAGGACAGGGCTATGTGAACTAAGATATGAAAGGCATTCCTGACAAAACCAACAAGTTCAAAGTTATAGGACTATGAAAGGGGTGTGTGTGTGTGTGTGTGTTGCAGAAAGAAGCAAATCAACCTAAACAGATGGATCATAAAACGAGCACTTGGGGCCATCACATAAGAACTGGTGATACAAAGACGAATGAGACTTGCAGGAAGTCTTTCCCCATGATGTGCACTAGAAGCAGCTTATTTGTTTTGGTTTTTTTCTTTTTATGTTTTTTTCTTTCTTGCCTTTCTCCTACTTCTTCCCTCTCTTTCTACAAAATACACTTATTATAGTGATAATGTGCTAGACAAATGTATGTTTCCTTGTACCATTGCCTATATGACATAGCTCTGTCAGTGACAGAAACAGCGTACAATTAATCTTTTCATATCATTTCTCACATGGCATGTTACCATGAGACCTCACCTAGGGCTCTTCCTTGAAGCACTGTGTTTGTAGAGTTGCCTTACCTCACTCTTGTATCCCTAGACAGTATAGAATTCTACTTTTTCCTTCATATGGGATTACTGAGGAGCAGCCAGTCAATAAATACTTCACAAATTAAAATAAATGCTCTGAGATCTGAAATGCTCAGTCAAGAAGTTATCACAACTTGGCGGCAAAACTTCACAACTTGACGACAAATTCTTTCAGAGATTGAAAGCTCCATGTTGTGTTTTTAATGAGCATAAGCTTGTGGTGATCCTTTCAGTCTAGTTTAGTGGCGTCTATGTGCTATTTTTATGCACTGAGTGTTCAAACATGAGTGTTGACCTCAAATCAATGCCCATCATTATTAATTATTTTATACAATGAGCTCTTTGTTTATTTTTTAATATTTTCATTATCAAATTATTAGTGAAAAAACAAAATCTTGTCATATGTGCTAACCAGGGAAACTTTAAATGCAGTACAGACTTCAGACTACTAATTCCATTTCTAAAACTTTAACCTACTTGCAGACATGTTCTTTAGTGCTTATTGCTTGTGGAAGCACTGCTGCAGAGTGAAAGACCACAGTAACAACCCAACTATCCTTTAGAGGAGAACTAATTAAATAAGTTGTGATATGTCCATATAACTAAATATCATGCAGTTACTAGAAAGAATGATACAGAGCTACATAGGATTGTTTGACATGATCTCTAAGACATGTTTCTAGATTTAAAAACACATGAAAGAAAATCACTATGAGGGAAAAAATTACCAATTGTGAGATATATAAATATTTATCTGTATGTTCTATACTTTTATTTATTATACATGAATGTACTATATGCACAGAAGTTTCTGAAAAGGTAAGCAGGAAAGTACAACTAATGATTCTTTCTACGTAGGCCTGTGGGCTTGGCAACCAGAGCACTTTCCACTGCGTATTCTTTGTATTCTGCAAGTTTTGTATGCTAACCTAATTTTTATGAAAATTTACTTAGCAAAAGAAAATAACTAATGAAGAAAAGTCATTTTTGGTCAATTCCATAGTGGTCAGTATGCAATTTTGACATTATCACCTGTATTAAACCAATATTTCACAGTTTTAGCTTTATTACAAGGGCATTTCCAACTATCCCAAGAATATCTAACTGTCTCAAAATAAGAACAGATAGTGGTTTAATTTTAAAAGAAAACCTTTTTCATATACTTTGAGGAAAAGAGGTTGTTTTCAGAAAGGGAGCAGATACCTCGTGAACAATCCCGATTGTGTACCTGTGCGACCTTAAGCTAAATCAGAACAAAACTGCTCTCGCAGAGTATACTGTTTAATTGCTTTAATTTCCCTATATTTAAAGGTCAAAAACACCAGAGAGCCTACAGCTCTTCACTCCAGCTCGTTTGGGTCAGATTTCTCTTTGCTCTGGAACACAGTTCTTGGGGAAAGAGGCCAACTTTTCAGATTCTGCTTTTCTTGGTTTCTGTCGTCCCCTCTGTTTCAGCAGGTCAGTCACACAGATAAGCATTATGCCCAGAATAAAACTGGCTTTGTTTATCTGGACTAATAAATGAATGGAACCAGTTATTTTCACTGGTTTATTCTGGAAGGAAACCAAACTAATTTCCACAGACCTTAAGCTGGACCTGAACCAAACTACTTGTTCTCATTAACGATAGGAGTAATAACGAGGAAGGCACAGTATAAAAGTAAACAATTTCCACAAAAGTATTTGCTGCCAGGAAAGGAAAGGTGTTTAAAACCAGGAACAGACATTGGGGCTTCTGCTAGTTCCAAAAGGATCTGCCACGTTTCATTTTGGGGACTTGGGACAATGGGATTTTTCTTCACATTCTAGATGCTCCAGTTTCCCTGAAGTCAGTCAAGGTTCTCAATCACATTTGCTGCCTTTTGCTAATGACAGAAAGTAAATTTGTGTGGAACAGTTACAACTTTTGCACAGACCTCTGTCTTACTTAAGAGACTTTTAAAAGTTAAATTTTTATTTCCAGGATTCCTGACACTTTATTCTTCACTTTGGTCATGGAGCAGTGAGATTTCTGTCATGTTAATTTGGTCTAGTGTCTTCACTGGTATATGAGAACAGTTTCTGTCCCTGTCAAAAGTGCATTCCTGCTCCCATTTAAGATTGTTAGTTGACTAATCACATGCCAAACATTGTGTCTAAATTTATTCCAATGGAATGAATGGCTATATACATATACCCATCTTAATTATTACCTTGTTCAAAGTTAGGGAACAAGGCAGTTCCTTGGAGTTGCCTCTAGAGAGCTGTTCAGCCATTCTCCAATGGTTATTTCTTCTAAACTGATAATGGAAGAAACTCTTTTGTTGGCAGAATTTGAATCAAAGAGCAATTTCTCATGACATATATTTTTAAATGAAAATAGTTTATTCCTTCTTTCTGATCAATAAATGATCCTACTTGTGGAAAAACAAAATCAGACAATTCATATTTTTTAAATGAAACCCATAAATGAAAAAAGAACTACTAAGTACCCAAAGAAAACCACTATGAAAAATTTCATTTACATTCTTTCATTCATGTGCATAGACATTAGGAAAACACACAGACATTTTAGGCAGATAGGATCATACTGAAGGAGTTCAGGACATAACACTCCAAAATATGTCCTTTGGTCATTGATTACTTTTAGCTGAGGACACTTGTAAAATAGCAGGTACGGAAAGGGCTTTCTGACCTCTCCCTTTCTACCTAAAATTTCTGATGATAAACATGAGCTTCCTCTACCACAAAGAAAAAGAAAAAGCCTTGATCTGTGAAGATGGAGAATCAACACTAGATGGTTTTGTAAGAAATTTAGCAAAATAACTTCTATGTTCCATTAGTTTCTCAATATGTCTGTTAGTCATTCCCCTACAATTTACTCCCCCTAGAATATTTTTTTCTCCCCTACAGTATCATACACTTGTTCAGTTAACCATATAGCTTGAGGTATTTTTAAAAGTAGAGACAGAAAATTATTCTGTGTTTCACCACTTATAATGCTGCATGGGTACAATAATTTTATTGTATGCATTTCACCAATCTCATATGGATAGATATTTAAAGTTACTTAAATTCAATCTCAGTTTAACACTATAGAAAACATCCACACATAATTGTCTGACAATTGCTTTAGGTATTATTATTACTATTATTATTATTATTTAGTACATTAAAAACTTTAACCAATAACAGGTCAACTGTGCTTAGAAAATGATAGACAAGAGAAAGGTAAGACTTAACATTGAAATCAGAGTTCAGAGATGAAGGGAACTGAAAGAATCATTTAATTTCAACATACCAATAATTTGAGGCCTATAAAAATCAATTAAAATGAAAATATAAATATGACTGTAAAATTAACCTTTAATTTCTATATATATGTATATGATTTACACCAGGCAGTAAGTGACTATATACTAAATAATTATGTAAATAAAAGTTGAGAATATATTCTACAAATATATTTTTAAGACTTCCAACAAAGTGATAAATCTAGTCCAAATTATGTAATGTTGCAATAATGTTCTATTTATCTTCAACTGAAAATGTTTACTATTATTTGCTTGATATGGCTGTTTATAACTCAGAGGGGAATATCTGAGCTATGATTTTTCACTTTTCCTGATGACTCTTCATAAAGTTGAATGAACTATAGTAGAGAATTGATCTTTTAACAAAAAATACTGTTTATAGTGCTCTCATGTTTTAGTAAAAGTTTTATAGCCCTTCTAGTAGTATCCAATATTTTAAATATATTTGTACCAGCTTAAAAATATAAGTTATTGTGTTATGATAATTAATTAGTTCAAAACTAGCTTTCCAATGCAGAGTACAAGTAATTTGTGCCATTTAACACTTTGCGGTGTGTTTGGCTGCCTGAGTTCATAATCTTCATTCTGCCTTTAAATTCTGAATAATTTTGCTGGGGTTCACCTTGCTCATCTCTAAAATGGGATAGTAGGTTTTATTTTATACTATAGTAGGTTTTATTTCCAAAAGTGACTTAAAATGATGGAAATATCATTTGAACTTGCCCTTCCAAAAAAGCTAAAGGTGTAGCATAGTTTTAATGGCCCTTGGGGAACGTATTTCACACAAAAATGACTGGTAAAAAGGTTTTGGATGAAGGAAGTAGTGAGAGAGTGGAAGATTAAGTGATGAAGATAATGCGAGGAATCTCTCTCTCTCTCTCTCTCTCTCTGTCTCTCTCTCTCTCTCTCTCTTGGCTTTTTGAGATAGGGTCTCACTACGCTAGCCCTGAGCTAACTGTGTAGCCTAGGCAGTCCTCTTGCCTTAGCTTCCCGAGTGCTGGGATTGCAGGCATGTGCCACCGTGCCTGGCAATATACTTCTTAAGGAAAAGATTATGAGACTGTAGAAATATGAGTAAAGCCTCAAGGTAATAACGGAAAAGGTATGTATTACATGAAGTCAGGCAGCATTGGAAACCGTCACTGAGAGCACGCTCGAGCGAGTGGGAGCTGCACGCAGGAGAGAACCCCAAACACGGGTTGGGCTTCAGTGTTCACTCTTTTGCTCAGGAGTTTGGCCGAGACAGCAAGAGATCTTCCCTAAACCTATTTCCAAATATAATACTAGTGGTCTTGTGATGGGCTGGTAAACTAAGCCCTCCTTTTCCAATTACAATTTAAAAGTACATTGTCTTTTTTCCCTCTTTCATGCTTCTTTTTATATTTTAGACCAGGATCTTCTGGGTCAGCTGTGGTTAACAAAACATCCTTTGGGACAGAATACACTTACAAAGAGAACTTAACTTTTTGCAGTCTTTCCAAAGTGAATTAAGATGATTCTTATCCTTCTGTGGATATTTCTTGAATAGCTCCAACCATAGAAGTTATTAGTTTTGCAAATCAAACCCTTAGTATACTGGTGAAATAAAAACTATGTATCCTTCTGGTCACAGTTGTCCAACCTGTGGGTGCTTCCTTGGGTCCCCAGCCTTGCCTGTGGGTGTGTTTTCCTCTGTCTGCCCTGTCCCTTCAGACAGACCTTCTAGGCAGGGCCCAGGGAGAAAACAGACATTCCTCCTCCTCTGTAGCCACCAAAAGAAGCTAATTTAATAACAGAATCCAGGTTTCTTATCACAGTGTTTCAGTCAAACCTACAGTCATACCAAGTAAGCTAGTAGCTTTTGGTTTTTATTCACAATTATATGTGCTAGTAGAGGGACTCATAAATGGTATTTCAGCAGAGCTCCAATTTTATTTAAGTTTTTATCAGCGACAATGGAATATTACTCAGTTATAAAGAAAGGTAAACTCAAGGCTTTTATAGGTAAATGGATGCAACTAGAAACCATACTCCTAAGTGAAATAAATCAGACCTGCATGTGTGAACACCATATTGTCTCCCTAGTGTCAGAACCTGAAAGAGTAAATAAAACTAGATATTGTGAAAGAGAAGGAAACTGCTTAATATCAAAGAACAACTGGGATGAAGGCAAGAAGAAAACAAAGAAAAAAGGAAGGGAAGTATTTATATAAACACACACAAGATAGCTGATTGTACTACTGAGTTCTATCACTTTATTGAAAGGAACAGTGAATGGTAAGTTGTTTGATCAATCTTGCATGCCTATATCTGGTAATCTGAGCAACTACTTAGAAGATAACAATAAGTAATACAACAACCATTGTAGATTTCCTATCATCTTGTTTTCAAACCCTGTATCTTTTTTATAGTTTTGTGTGGTTTTGCTTTTGTCTTTGTTTTTATTATTGTGTTGTTGTTCTTCTCTTTAAAATAAAAAATAATAAAAAAACTATATATATAAATTTTTATCAGAGAAATACACACATGTATACGTTTCAAAACTAAAATAGCACTTTAAGGCTTTTAAGAGAAACATCTTTCTTGCTTTAGTACTCCAACTTCAAAAGCAGAATTGTGAACGCTTGATTTGTTTATAAATGTGTGCCCAAATCAGCTCACTCTATTCATTTTCCAGTTTTTGGCATCAGGAATAAATGATCTCCCTTATGAGAAATGTAGACCAAAGGGTTTAATACACCTCCCCGCCACAGCCCCCACACAGGTTCCCCTTCCAAGCTTCTCCTTGTCTTCACAGCCCATTCTGCAGTCAGATCAGTGTTTAATACTATCTCTGCAACTGTGCACATCACTCACATCGGAGCCACACACCGTGTTTTATGACTTACTTTCTTTTCTTGTATTAAGTTTTATTTTTCCTGGTCTTTGAAATAGCTCTGCACTGCTTTGTTTCTTTAGTTTACTATGTACCTATCACTCATGCACCCTCAAGTTATCTGACTCTACTGTTAAACTCTTGGAAAAACAAACATATTAGGTGAACTTTCAACACTTCCTTTCCTGGCCATCGAACACCCTCTTCAGGATGGCTGCTTTGCTGTGGGCCAGGAAATTTCTTTGGCTCTTCTGAGTGCCTTTATCCTCTCTTTTTTAATCAGCCCTTTCTGGTTGGGATTTTAGCCTTCCTCTTTTTCTTTTTCTCCTTTATTTTGAAGAAGTAAGTGGTTGAGTGGCTTCTTGGAAAGGGGCACTTGAGAAGTAAATACCTAGAAGGGCTGCATGTAAAACAATACAACAGTCCTTAAGGCTGGATTTGGGCATGGCTAGGTACAGAACTGAACGTGGAAAACCACTTTCCCTAGAAGATTGTAGATGGTCCTCCCCCTGGCATGCATCCCATATTGCTCTTGAGATGTGTAATAAAATCCTATCCTGATTCTGATCCTTGTAAAGAGATCTGATTTTTGGCTCTTGGATTTTTAAGGTCCCTTCTTTATCTCTGGTTTTGTGATGATGGGCATTGTTATGCTTCTTTCTTCACTTGTTGTGGAAGAGAATTTATTTATTTATTTATTTATTTATTTATTTTTTGCGGTACTGGGGATCGAACTCAGGACCCTGCACTTGCTAGGCAAGCGCTTACTCCACTGAGCTATATCCCCAGCCTGTGGAAGAGAATTAATCAGCCTTTTCAATCTGAACATGTGTTCTTGCATTCAGAAATGTTTTATTCTACTTTCTGATAAAGCTGTCTCCACTGTTCTTAGCTCTTCCCTGCTTGTGGAACTTTTGTATAGTGCCTCTTTGATTCTATCTTTTCAATCCTGTTTTTCATCACTTGTTTTTCCTTCTAATTTCTGCAATTTTTCGCAAATTTTGTAATTCTTTTTGTTTTCTTGATATTATTATATTTTTTATTCCTAAAGCATTTGTCTCAATTACTTGTCTCATTGCTGAGACAATACACCCAACACCCAAAGTTAAGGAGCGAAGGTTCACTGTAGCTCACAGTTTGTAGAGGTTTCAGTTCATAGTTGTCTGGTTCCAAGGCAGGGTGACATGGCAGAGGGGCATTACAAAAGAGAAATGGTTCATGGTAAAACAGGGTAGACAGAAGGCAGCAAGCAGCAAACAACAAGCAATACGTTTCTTCTGTCCCTTTTTATTGTATCACTTACTTCCAGGGTGGAGCACCCTTAATCCTACCCAGCTGTGCTAAAACAATCAGTAAACTAATTTAGTAATAACACACCCTTAATCCCAGGATCACACATTCTAGATCCAGCCATCTCTGAAAAAACCCCACCTGTATTCACAGGAGCCTTTGGGGTTATATCTACACACAAGACATAGCCGTGTTCTTCTATATTATTAATGATCCTTTCAGATGACATTCCTTTTGTTTTCCCCCATGAGTGCATACTCTACCATTGTCTCAAAATGTTTTACTTCCAGATATTTTTCCTGTTACTCCATGAATGTCTGCCAGCGCATAGGGTAATGGTCAGGAACTCAGGCTCAGCAGCCGGTTCAGTTGCCAGTACTGCTGTTGACTGCTGCCGTTGACTTTGATCAACTTCTGATCTCTCTTCTGTTTTTCCGTTTTCTTTTTTTTCCTCAGTAAAATGAGGATAGTAAGGTTCTGACTTGACAAGGAGGTGCAAATGAAACTGATGTGTACCAAGTAATTAAACAGGACCTGAAAGAGTAACTTTAGGTAATGCTGTTCCCATTTTTGTTTGTTTGTTTGCTTTAGTCTTTGCTCTAATTCTTAGTGATCCTTGTAATTGTATTCCAACTCAAGACTGAGGAGCTGACTGAAAGATCTTCACGTGCCTTTGCACTTCTGAGCTGTGTGTGGGAAATCGAACAGCTAAAAGGCACAGAGCTGGAAAGAGAGAGCACACAATGACAGAGCGAGGTGTTCGGGACTCTGGCTGTCACCACTATTACCTATATGAGACACCAGGGTGAGGACCATCTTGCTATTTCTTCTCTATGTGTGCAGAACATTTCTTCCATTATAGTTTTCACTTCATTTTTTGTCTGAGAGATTATTTCTGCTTTAATCTCTTTTGTGGCCTGATGGAGTTCTTTCTTTACTACGGATGTGATCTTTTCCGAAATTGCAGGTATGTGACTTATTTCTGCTTTAATCTGTTCTATGGCCTGATGGAGTTGTTTTGTTACTTTGGACGTAATCGTTTCAGAAATTGCAGGTATGTGGCTTGTTTCTGCTTTAATCTCTTCTATGGCCTGGTGGAGATGTTTCTTTATTTCAAATGCAATCATTTCAGAACTTGCAGGTATGTGGCTTCCTAGTTCCCCTGGATCATCGCATCCAGGACTTGTTCTGGGTGGGGTTGAGTTCTGAGACTGCATTTTGTTCTTCTGTCTTCCCATTTTGGATATCAGATTCAAAATATTGAGCTATAAATTACCCAGGCAGCTCACCAGGCAAAGGTCCGTTGCAAAGGCTGCTCCAATGGCCTCCTAGGACCATCTTGCTGATTCCAGTGAACCCTAAAACCATCAGAAGTTATAATAATTACAAATGACTGAGGTTGATTTATGCCACTAAGTTCTGCAACAGCAGGTGAATAATGTAGAACAGAATAGCCCTCTAGCAGGGACAAAAGCCCTACCTACCGGACCTTGTGACTTGTAAGTTTCAATTAATTGTCCAAAGTTAGCCTCTGGATCTCTATGCTTTTAAAGACCACGAGAAAATTCTCATTATTTTTGCTATAGACATTTAAAAATGTTTATCTCTCCTTGTAGTTCAAAACATGTTATAGAATCACAGCTGGAGGAGGGGCAGAATATAGAAAATGTCCCTCTAAGGCACAGCAAGCACTTGTATTCTAAATATTCAGAAACCACACGATTATAAACCACCTACGCAGAATAATTGTTACCTGGGTTAATAGCAGTCTTTCTCTTTGCAACTCATCATCCCTCTTACTCACCTGAATTCATTCCTGTGTCAGAAACAGAATTTCAGGGACAACATTGCTTTACAAACTCAGAAAAAAGCTTTAAATTAAGGGAAAAGGAAGTGACATGCAGCGTCTAGAGAAGCCTATAGAAAAGATAAACAATCCTTCAAAAGGAAACGCCCACAAATATTAAGCCCTGATTTTAGAAGCAGATAGCTCAACAGTAGATGACGTGCACAGTAACTGCTGGAAGCACATTGGTTTACGCTGTGGCATTGCTGTTTATTACGTGGCTGTTAGACCGTGAAGAGGAGCTTGGCACTTGCACGTGGTGACAGAGATCTTATGCCTAGAATCTGCTGCTTTTGTGTCAATAGGCCCTGTTTACATTTCTCTGCTTATTTTATTTCCACCCCTTAAAACGACATTAGACTTCAATCAAAGAAGTCACTGCTACAAGGAAGTGAAAAAGCAGAAAGCAGTCAAGGAGATCCCCCAGGGGAAAAGGTAGCAAAGCATCTAAATTGAAACATTTAAATTTAAACAGCTGTAAACCACATAATCAGCCATTCACAATATAACTGTCACTTCTAGAGTGCTCATTGCAAATTTTACTCAGTATTTATTTGAAATAGTTCAAAACTCTTAAGTTTGAGGTGATTATTACATTAGGTTATCAGGAGGAAATAATTTTACTAAGTCACAGTAAACAACTTGGGGAAGCATCGCATGGCCTGGAAGGCCCTTGCTGATAGGGAAAGATATTTACTGAAGCGACTGTCAGCACCATTCACAGGTTGAACTTTAAGCATGAGCAGCCCAGTGCTGTGAAGGAATGTGAAGAAGAAAATCTATCCTTTAAATGTTTTCTACTCAAAAGAGTAAAAGACATATACATTTCCCAATCTTATTCTAGGGGCTGGGAATGTGGCCCAGTGGTAGAGATCTTGCTTTGCATGCAAAAGGCCCTGGGTTTGATCCCCAGCACCCACCCCTTCAAATATATATATATATATATATATATATATATACACACACTGCCTCAAGAGTGAGACACCCACTATTTTACTAGACTGCTTCCATGTGAAGAGGACATTGAGCATAGAACATGGTACATGCAGTGCTGCAGTACAGAATGAAGCAGCAGCGCTTCTGAACCTTAAAAATGCAGCAGAGCTGCCAGGCCTGGTGGCACAGCATTCTGGGAGGTTGAGGTAGGAGCATTCAAATTCAAAGAACAGGTTAGGGAACTTAGGGATTTAGTGAGATCTTATCTCAAAATAAATTTTTAAAGGATTGAAGAGATAGCTCAGATCCAAGGCTATGTATTCAGTCTCTAGAACTGGAACAAAAACCAAAACAACATCAACAACAAAAACAGACTTACACAGAACACTGGATGGGAAACAGTCTCCTGGATCTTGCCAGCATTTGACACAGGCAGTCTGGAGTACAGCCTGAGAATATTTCAAACAAGGGCCCTCGTGATGCTGATGTTGCTGGCATGGGTACTGCACTTGAAGGACCACCAGAATAGTGCCCTAGTCATCATTATGAGGACCTTGAATGCTGAGTGATTGTGTGGTTCTATATACACACATGCAAAAAGCAGAACCATCAGTTTTAGGAGGAAGCATTCTCTGGTTATTTGCATATGTCCATGAAAAATAACATAGGATAAAATATAATAGAATAAAACATTTTGCAGACATAATAAAACCAAACCCAGATTGGCTCTGTAGAAACAGGATGACAACAGTCTTCACAGCGAAGGCACTGCTGTTAATTGCGCTACTCATGTTGTCTCCCTCAGATGCCGTAGGAATGTTGAATTGAGCCCATATCTCTTCCTCTATATTTGAGGATGCATCAAAAGGTTAAGAAATAGGGTAAAGAACTATCCTAGTTTGCTCAGGACTCAGAAGTTTCCTAGATCAGGAGGGTTCTGCTGCTAACAAAAGGAGAATTCTGGCCAAATCAGGGTAGTTGACTTTCTTGTTCAGCAGGAAACCTAGATCCAACTGATTGGGGAAAGGCATGGCTAGATCCACTGTCATTAAATCTGGGAATACTTCTAGGCCTCAAGTGACTCCTGTGGTACAGAGTGGGGTTTTTAAGTGCTGACTAGATACATCCTCTTGCTGGACCTCGCTAGATCTGAGAGATGCTCTGTACAATCTGCTAACCAATCAAAATTGAAACATGTCACCATTTCTCCAGGCTTCATGAGGCCTGAGAGGCAGCATTCACAGTAAAATAGCCTACATTTATCATAGAGAAAGCTCAAGCCTGAAGAGACTAAGGTGCTTAAACAAGATGCCTTTTGACTTGACTTGTTTAAATTACTTTATAAATAAAAGGAAAAGACTATTTATCTGTCTAATTTGAAATTCTTAATATTTCTTCTAGGTTCAAAGGGTAGGTGGTCAAGATTTTTAGCTCTCTTTCAAGAAGCAAGAGATAATATTTCAAACTGGTAGGTGGCACTGAACGATAAAAATACAAGATCTATACTGTTTTGCTGTATTGTTTAAAAATAGTTAATTCAGTAACAAAGGAAAGAAAACAAAGGGTATGGTTATGATACACAAGATGTACTACGCATTGATAAATACACCGGGAACACATGAGATACATTCAGTAGAATGAAGCAGAGCATGTGTGTGAATACGGACAGGCAGGAATGGAAGGGCCACGTGTTTATGATGTGCGGTGTATACATGACACTGAAGTCACGTCACACAAATTGCATAATACAATACGGTAGTGCTCAGAAGAGTTCAGAGGGTGTTTGGCTCATGGGCTCAGGGCAAGGAATCGCTGTGATAGAGATCAAAATGAAAAGATTAGAAGAAAACCCAAAGTGAAACTGAAGGGACTCACAAACTGCTGAGGAAATAGGTAAGACAGTAGGTGGCCTTTGACTTGCTAAACTGAAAAGAAGCCAAAGCGTGTGTTCCTATCCTCCACAATACTAGGTACAGCTTGGGACATAGAACATGTGTAGATTTAGATTTATCAGTTTGAAATATATTAATAGTCACAGTTTTATTTCCATGTCATCATAGATACCATTACTAAGATGTCTCAGTGATTCTATTTTAATGCCAATACTATGATTGAAATCAGGTTAAAATCCTCACTCTTATCTGTCCAACAGAAAATATTATAATTTCTATCATCATCATCACCATCATTGCTATCTGTATTATTTAAATAATATGTATTATGTTAAATATTAAATAATATATCATCTTACTATGCAACACTATAACATAGGTATACTTAAATCAATTTTGACTGAAAATCAGACTCTAAGGGTTTAAATTCATACAGTCAATGAGTGGACAAACTGAAGTCTAGTGTGTCTAGCTCCCAAACCTTTTGGTGAATTACATTCTGTTAATGGATATTATAGCAGTTAGACTCTAATTAATGTTAAAGTGAAATGCAGCTCAAATTAATAAAAGTTGCCACAAAGTTTGATAGTACTGAGTATTATTCCAAATGCTTTCTGTCATTATATAACACATTTTATGTCTCCTAGCAGCCACAGCAAAAAGTAATAAGTCATGTAATAGTGTCAGTTCTGCTCCAACTAGGCCAGTACGCAGAAGTTTTCCCTGACACTATAGATTGGTGGTCGCAGCCCTGTCTCCCACCAAGGCCACTGTGCGGACTTATTTAGCATTTTTACGATCTTTGCATTCTTCTCCAGCAATACCAAAAGCTACAATGAAGCAGTTAAAATTTAAACTTATTTCTGGAGTAATTTATATAATTTATTGTTAAGAGTTTACACATTAAATTCAAAGAATATATCCCACCAATGATGGAATTTTAATGATTGACAAATATGGTAGCAGACATGTAGTGGCGTTCTCCATTGTAGCACAAAGAAGGGAGAAAGGAGAAGAGCTGGGATTTGTGCTACAGAGTGATCGGGGTGAAAGAAGTCCTCTCTTGTCATAGGAACACGCTTTATTTGCAGTGACTGTACCTGTTGATCAATAAGATTGCTGAAAAAATTGTTAAAAGGTGTGGGTTCTCATACGTACTAAGATAGAAGGTCATTCATTTTAGTTTTTATTTATGTACAAATTTTATTATGTCTTTGTGCCACATTCACTGCTATTAACATTGTGGGCTTACGTCATAAATTTTTCTGCTAAAAATTTTAAGCATAAATGAGGACAATTTTTGGAATCACTAGGTAAGATGTATCTGTTAAGGCAAAGAACCAATAATGTCAGAAATGGAGTGGGTCATCCAGGAGAGACATTCACAATGATTCAAGGATCTGCTGTGAATAGAACAGCCACATTCATTTAAGTGGTGAAAACATGTGATGCCACCCAAGATTCATCAGTTTCAAGCCTACTGCCATCCTTGTACTCCAAATGCCAAGAAAAAGATCCCTATTACTCACCCACTGGGAAAGCACCCAAAGCAATGTCCTGACTCAGGAAATGCTCCTTTCCCAACCCGAGAAGGATGTAGGTTGGGGTCTGTCACCTTCATTGCTTTTTGTTTTCTCTTATTTCTTTGTCAGCATTGTGGGCAAACTGAGAAGTAACAAAGACACTATGTATTTTTTCTGCTTTGAAATAGAATTATCTGCTATGGAGTAATCCTAATGAAACTTAATAAGGGCTTTAGAATTCAATTCCATATAGTTGGTCCTCTATGTCTGTAGACCCTTCACCTATGGATTCCAACAATCACTTTCCTATATATATATATATGGTAGGGAATTAGCACTGGATGCTTTATTACATAATGTTATCTTCGCACTAAAATATATTTTTAAAATTTGTATCTGTACAGGACATTTACATTTTTGTCATTCTTTAAATAATATGTATAGAGACTGTTTATATACTATTTATATTGTACTAGGAATTTTAATCTAGAGATGATTTTAAAGTAAACAAGAAGATACGTGTAAGCCACACACAAATGCGAGTCATTTTATCTAGGGGACATGAACATCCAGGAATTTTGGCGTCCCAGGAGCACTGGAACCGATTCTCCACAGACACTGCTGTGTGTGAATATCATACCAGCTGCTTATTGTTTCTGAGACTGACCTGAAATAAAGCCAATCTGTAGATGAGAAAACATGAGCTCATTCATTCATTTATTCACCCAACGGGATTTACTGCCCGCCTTCTAGCTGGTGTAATCTTTCCCTGTCTTGGTGAATTTTGAAACAGAAAAATGAGTGAGACTCTACCAGTGACCATCCTGAGCTTGATGCTGAGAAACTGGAAAATTTAAGTGGAGGTGGCTTCATTTTTCTATCCTGCTTATGTTTTCAGAAGTGCGTGTTGCTTCTTCCCAGTGGAATTCCCTAGCAAAGTTATGGAAATTTTATTGTGCACTGGATAGTGAACCCCTTAGTGGCTTGAATCTCAAGAAGCAGAAAGCCAGGCTAAAGATAACCGTGGTTCCCCAATGATTGTAAGAAAGAGCTGAGGTCAAGGAGCCAGCATTTCAGAGACCTTATTTTCCTTGAGTTTCCAATATATATTTAAGAAACCAAAACCCACTTCACAAAGAACCTGATCTTGCATATGAGATAACACAGCCAAAACTGACAAGTCAGAAACTTAAACCAAGGACTTTGTGGTTCAATATGCAAGGGATCTAAAGTGCCCTCTAGCAGGCAGACAAAATCTTCACCAGTTCAAGGGGAGATTATTCCGCTTCTGCCTGCACACCTGACCCACAGTGACTATGCAAAATGACGCTGCACTGTAAAGGCAGACAGTCTTCATTCTGGAATCAGGACCTAGACATCTCTGAGAGCTTTTGTGGGGGTGGGATCAGAAACAGAATTACACAGTGGACTGACATGTTGCTCTGTTCCTTTGATAAAGATATATGATAGAAAATACCCTGTAGCCCCTTAAGCATTAGTCATTGAGGGACCCAAATCACTGAAGAACAGAAAAATCTGTTGACCTGAGTTTCTTGAAGGGAATGACTTGCGCTAACCAGGCTGACTCTCATCCGATTTGGTGACTGGATTTCAAAGATGTAAACTTTTCAAGTTGTATTTAGAACTTCAACAGTTTTTAAGCCTACTAAAGAGCTCCACCAATTTAATAAATCCAAAGACATGATTTGAAGGTAGATATTTCTTCTCAGATTTGTTTAATAAGAGAGAGACAGTGGCTCCATAACAGAAAAAGCTCTTTTGGGTTTGGCACATTGGAGATGCTCAATAAATGTATTTACTGATTGAATAAATGAGTATCAGCAAGAGACTATGAGGTGATTTGTGTGTTTATACTTTGGAAATTTTAGAGATGAAAAATGTGGCAAGCATTAAACAGAATAAGAAGAAGAAATGAAGCCACTGATTCACCCTGCTGGTAGATGCGACTTGAAAGTAAAGCTAACATACCTAGGAAAGCAGAACCTGACAGAGGTGCGGAGGAATACGGCAGAAGCATGCTTTATCTCTGGGCTTATTATTGAGACAGTATGTTCCTGCACTACTTAAATCCCACTTTTCCTATTATTTGCCTCTAAAAGCACCACAACTGATTCAGGATCAAGGAATTACTTTCCGTGAAGCAAATTCTTCCCGACAATCAGCATGCATTTGTTCCCTATCCCAGACACACCTCCCTCTATTGAAAGATC
Source organism: Dinomys branickii (assembly GCA_004027595.1). NCBI lineage: Eukaryota > Metazoa > Chordata > Mammalia > Rodentia > Dinomyidae > Dinomys > Dinomys branickii. The sequence continues at coordinate 3,157 of PVLD010018453.1, read as the reverse complement.
TAGGAAACCAAATTAGTCATCAAAAGTTGGCTCTCTGCCCTCTTCCTGCGTGTGGAGTCCTTTAAAAGAGAAGGAGGCTGTTTTCCAGACAGTTTTAACTAAAGTTTCAAGAATTTTTTTTCAAGGATTGTTACCCAGCAACAAGCTGTCCCTTGCTAATGACTGGGACACTCAAGATGCTCCACAGAAATATTTTTCTCCTGGACAGCGGTGGAGAACGTTTTCCTTGTCGTCTCTTTGCTTCTCATTGTGTAGATTATCACCGTCCAAATCAAATTCAACCTGAGGCTCAGATTTTAGCTATATATGAAAGTTATAGTCCTAAAGTTTAGTCCTAGTAGCTAAATTTAAAAGAAAAAAATAGGTGAAAATAAAGTAAATGATGCATTTTATTTAACTCAACATATCTAAGTTGTCATTTGAACCTGTAGTCAATTTTAATGTTATTTAATGAGTTATATTTCTATCTTGTATAGTCTTCAAAATCTTATACATGTTTTCTACTTATTGTCTATCTCATGTTTTACTCATATCAAGTGTTCAGAGGCTGTTACGGTTTGTGTCTAGATGTTTCCCGAAAGTCTCATGCAGTCATAAAATTTTGGGGAGGTGGCTGAGTCTAGAGCGTGTGATTGATTCCTACTGCAGTGCTGGGATTAAGGGTGGATGATCACTGGATCACTCAGTTGATTGGTTTGGCACCACCCTAATCCCAGTAGCCTGGATAGAGAATGAGAGACGGAAAGAACCTGTCTCTCTGCTCTCTCATTGCTTCTGCTGTCTTCCACTGCCTTGGACTGCTGCCCTCTGCCATGTGCCACACTGCCTTGGAGCCAGCTGATTATGGTCTAAAACCTCTACAGACTGTGAGCTAAATCTTTCCCCTTTAACTTTGGGTGTCGGGTATTTTTTTTCAGCAAAGAGAAAAGTAACTAAGACAATAGCCATCCACAGGTCTCCTTTACTTCCCTTGCAGTTGTCTAAAAGTACTTAGACACACAACACTTAGCATTCGAATGGTTATATATCACCTTGCTATTTCAATCATCATTAAACTGGTGTCATTGCACCCCCATATCTGATTAATGTGATCTTATATTGCATAATTTCTAATACTGATGTATAAGTCAGTGTTAATGGGTATAGGAGATGTCCGTTGTCTTTATCCAAGTATTTAAAACGATTTGAGTGTCACTTTTGCAATTATTAGCTTAAAATATTAGAATTCATCCTAGGAACTCATAATTTCAAGCTCTGTACATGTACACACATTGGTGCCTCTTTATTCCTGGTAAGTACAGTAGTTAATGCAGCAAATATTTAGACCAAAGGCAGATGCGTGTCACCCTTTGCATTAAAAGTGTTTTGTGGCACATGCCTGTAAATCCAGCACTTGGGAGGCTGAGTCGGAAGGATCACTGTGAGTTTGAGACCAGTGTGGGCTATATCATGAATTGAGGGCCAGTTGGAACTATGTAGTGAGACCCTGCCCTCCTCCCAAAGAAGAGAAAAGTGTTTTGTATATTATTAGTTGAATTATAGCTATCTTTGGAAGTTAATTATCTAAGAGTACAAGAGCGAGTGTACAGTAGTGGAGAATGAGTTTCAGTCAAACCAACTAAACTGTGTTACTTACTAGTGACATTAAGCATTTTTATTAACACATCTACTAATGTCTCACTTACAGAATGAGAATCATAATATTATGAAAGAAATTGGGAAGGGGACCAAGAGATGGAAGGAAGGGGGAGGGGAGGGGAAGAAGACATAAAATAATTAAGATGTTTATATATATGTACCAACTCTCCATGAAGATTGTAGTCAGTATGTACTGCAAACGGGTACTAATAAAAATAAAAATTATTAAAAGAGATGATTATTTTACTCTAGTATAATTTCTTCCCTTCTTCATCAGTAAAGAATCCCCCAAATTTAACTAGACACAGATGCCCAGAATAAAGTCCACATCTCTGTCCTCCCCTGGCATCAGGGTAATTTCTGTTCTTTATTACATATGGAAGTGAAGCCTCTAACCTCTAAGAAGTTAAAAGAAAAGGCAACACGCCATTTCCTCTCTCTTTTCCTGCCTGACAGTCGGAATTCAGACATGGTCACTAGAGCTGGAGCAGTCACCTTAAACCATGATACATGAACTACGTACTGAGGACAGCAGAGCCCTTGTCTCTCATGACCATGGAATTCTGGAAGTCTTGGACCACTTACCCAGGCTTTTGCAGAAGGAAGAAATGCAGTTTGTTTTGCTTGCACCATAGCTATGATCTATTTTGCATACCTTGCTGCTGAAGCTGATGAAGCTTAATTCAGAGGATTGTTCTGAGATTGGAGGAGGATAACGTATGTTGACATTCGGTATAAATGCCTGGAACACGGGAGTGTCGGTGTTAATATACGACTGACTTTTACTAGATTAAATATCTCCTTAAAAGGTCACAGTGTCAATTGAAAACTAAAAGGAAGTAAGGTTCTTAATCTGTAAATCTGAAAATTACTGTATAAATGTTTTGATAATTATCTACATCATCATTAAACTATTACAAGAAATTTTCTAACTGCCAACATACTATACTTAGGTCAATCTATTTAGGTCATTTGATAAATAGATACAGACTTCTTTTCTTTTGTTAGGTTTACTTAGCTTTTGTCCATCATGAATGGTTATGGGCTTGTCATTACATTGTTTTGAAGCTCAGGTGAAACATTCATTTTGGAAGTATAAAGAAAATGGCTTGAACTTAAAGAGGCTGCTGACATCATTCACTCACTTTTAACTTAACACATTCTCTATTACATAAGTCAAGTTAGTGTTTATAATTAAAACTAATCACAATGATAAAGGTTTAAATAAAATGACAAAAGGAGCAAGATCACACCTTTCTTTCTTTCTTGCATCTCATACTTTAGAATTAACCATAATAACAATTTATTTAACTACTCTTTGTATGTAAACATTAATTTTTTTGTACAGTGGAGTAGGTATACATTTTTTGGTCTCCTTACAAAGAAGAGGAAAATGAGGAAAAGAAAAAAATAGTTTTCTTTTTTTTTTTTTTTTATTTTAGAAACATAAAAGTACAAAAACATATTGACAAACAGACACCCATTATCATAGAAAATAGTACAATCACAACTAATCTAT
>PVLD010018452.1:6372-39059 GCA_004027595.1 Dinomys branickii | reverse complement strand
TCTTCTGGGTATTTTCCCAGAAGATCTGAAAACATCATATCACTCTGATATATGTGCACCCATGTTTATAGCAGCACAATTTGTAATAGCTAAAATGTGGAAGCAACCCAAGTGCCCATCCACAGAAGACTGGATTAAAAAATTGTGGCATTTTTATATAATGGAATATTATTCAGCTATAAAGAAAGACAGTTTTCGGAACTTTGTAGGCAAGTGAACAAAACTGGAGTTCATACTCATAAGTGAAATAAATCAGCGATACATGTGCAGGCAATGTATTATATCACTGGTGTAAGAACCCGAGGGTGGGAATATAAACTAAGAGTCATGAAGGAAATCTGTTCAAAAACAAAGAACAGATGGGACGAAGGAAAGTAGAAAAGAAAAAGACAAAAATGTATGTATATATATATGAATATACATATATGCAGGAGGGCTAACATGGTTCTACTATTGTATTATATCACTTAATGCTAAGCAATAATCGATGACAGGATATTAGATTAATCGTGTATATCTGTATGTGTTATCCTGAACACACACTTCGAAGATATCAATATGTAAAGCAGCAACAAGCGGTGTTTTTTCTTGTTGTTGATGTTGTTGCTGTTGTTGTTGTATGCCTGTTTTGTTTCTTGTCTTTGGATTTTTGGTTTTTGTGTTTTTTCTGTTGTTGAGAGGATTAACTGTCTGACTAAATTTGCATGTCTCTATATGGGTTCATACACTTACAATTCGAAGATATCAATGGATAAAGCAATAACCACTGTTGAGACCATATCACCTTGTCTATAGATTAGTTGTGATTGTACTATTTTTTATGATAATTGGTGTCTGTTTGTCAATATGTTTTTGTACTTTTATATTTCTAAAATAAAAAAATAAAAAAAAAAGAAAGCTAAAAAGAAACAGAGGAAAACGTTGAAAGGGGAAAAGAGAAAAGTAACTACAAGAGAGAAATACATTTAAAAATAGAGAAAAGCCCTAATCCCCCAAAAAACAATGAAGGGAAAATAATAATAAAAGATAGACAAAATCAAAATTGATTGAATCACAGAAAAAATTGCTCTGTATTTTGGACTGAATGGTTTCTTTTCAGGACCTGCAGTGTTCAATTCCAGCCAGTCAAGATTTTCTCTGTCTAGCTTCAAAGTCTAGAGCTTTTGAGGTGCCCTTCCCGTGCCACTGGCCTCTCTGTGCATTTAACCAGGACTGTGCTGACCATCCCAGCCAAGGCATGTCCTTGCTCACTTCGGTAGCTGGGAAAGGGATCAGCCCTTTGTTCTCTGCTGGATATAGGCCACAGGGTGGTGGCTCAAGTAGACCACTGGACTTGCTGTCCATCCCTGCTGGCTGCTCCCTGTTCTCCCTGCACATTGTTCTTATCCAGGATCAAGTCAGTTAGCTTGTTGACACTTCTGCTGCTCGGTGCCAAGGGGAAGCAAAATGTAGAGCCACCTAGGAGTTGGTGCATGCTCGTGCCCTTGCTGTGCCCTTGGGAGGGGTGTATGTGTCTAGTATGCACCTTTCTTCCCCCCTTCTTGGGGTTTTTTGTTGACACAAAAAGAAAACTCAAAAAAGAAAACTTCCCATAAATTTATTTAGGACTCTTTCTCCTTGTTCTACTTTTGTAAAAAGCAAACAATTCTAAAAATCGAAGTTCTTGCTTTTAGATATTTTATGACCCCATTAGATAATATTTTCTTTTACAGTGTCAGTATTAAATGTCGTCCCAGGGCCTTTAAGTTTATTATATTTCATGTGGAGAATCAAAGCAAACCTTAAGATGAGCTCCTCATAGTGGTTCTGCATAGCATCAACTCTAAAGTTGAAATGTTTGTAACTATAAAACTCTTCACCAGGTCCAGGGATGAAAGGACTGACAGGACAGGAAAAGATTTGTGTGAACTCTAGCACATTTTGTTCTCTATCTTTGTTTGGAGTATCTGTTTGAAGTCAAGATGCATTATGTGCCCTTGGGATGGAGTAAAATGAATCCACACATTATGAACTCAAAGTTACCACTTGTTATCAATGAATTTTTATGTATTGAGTTATCTCTTTTCCAAGATATAGGAGCATCTGATGAAGCAGGGTTGATGAATAAAACCTAGATATGCTTACAGAAAATAAGCAAAAATGAATTTTTATGTATCTCATTAAATAATCTAGAAGTTATACATTAGATCTTTGAACTATTAGAAATGAACAGAAAGAGAAATTTTTAAAAAATTTGAAACCATTTTATAATATATTCTTCACATACATACATATAGGCAGAAACATCCAAACACCTACATATTCATCTATTTGAGAAATCATGATTTATATGCAGTCAAATATACTGTTTTTCAACACGTTGCTTAAAAGAATAACATTTTCAGGGTATGATAAGTGAGAAAAACACATATTTTGGCAATGGGTATAAATTTCAGTCATGCAAGATAAATAAGTTCTAGATAGCTTATGTGTAGCACAGAAGTTCTAGTTAATAATACTCTGATATACACTTAAAATTTACAGTATACTATAAATGCTCTCAACATAAAATTTTTAACAATCTGAAATAAGATATGTTAATTAGCCTCATTTTGATAATCACTCACAATGTATACAAAAGTCAAAATACCATTTTGTGCTATAAACATCAGACTTTTACTTATGTATAAGTATATAAAACTGTACACCAATAAATGTAGAAATTATTAAATCATATAATAAGCTTTCTTAAGATAATTTTAAGTATTAATTCCTTACTGTGTAGGTAAACATAGATAGATAGACAGACAGACACATACACACACACACACACACACACACATGCATGCGCGGCTTACATAAAATATTTAAGCTATTTTATTTATTTTGTACTAATTTCAACCATGGTGACACAGATGATAATCATATTAAGAGTGAAATCTGATGTTTATTTTTAATACAGCAAGAAAAATTATTTAATGTAGTGATATTGCTCATTTCCCAAAAATATCAAGAGGAAAGTAGACATAAGTTGCTCCGCTTTTGAGGTATGGTGCTCATGTCTTCTGAATCTGTATGTCTGTGCTTTAGAAATGCTTCTGGTTGGAGCAAGCAAAACAAAATCTCTGTTTCCTGTACTATAAACAATCCAGGTAACCCAGAAGGAAGAAGGAAAACCAGCCCCAGCAACACACTGCTCTTACTGGATTCGGAGCTCATAGTGGTTTTTCTGCTACATGCATTCTGTGTTTTGCTGTTTCCAACTCTGTTCTAGCACAGTTATAGCAGCTGTGGCCCAAATATTGGTCTTTCTTTGCCTTGTCCAAGTTTTGTTGAAAAATCATTACAACTTCTTTGATTTCTTTGACAAGAGACTCCAACCACGTTTCTACCTTGGTTTTGTTGTTATTTTACGTACTACAGAACCTTTTTCAGGTTTTATTTTCCCTCCTGCAATAATTTGGATCTTAAATGTTCTTCAAAGGCCAATGTGTGGTTGTACTGGGAGCTGGTAGAAATTTAAGGGGTGGAGCCTAGTGGGACACTGGAGAGTTTTCCAGAGCAGGTCGTTCAAGGCGCCCAACCCCTTCAGTTTTCCCTGTCTTTTGAACTTCTGCAGGCATGAAGTGAGAGTTTTTTTCTGCACGTATCATAGCCACCATGTGCTACTTTCCTATAGGCCCCAAAGCAACAGGACTTTACAGCTATGTCTAGATGTCCCCGCAAACCTCATGTAGCCATAGGGGGTGGGTTCTGACACGTGGCCAGATGTAGAGTGTGGAGTGGTAGGATCAAGTGTGTGTGATGATTGGTTTGGCAGACTTCTGGCTATGATTAAAGGTGTGAATGCTATACCTGCCCTAGTTCAGGTAGTCCGCATAAAATATAAGGACAAAATGAGGGCTAATGTGCTCTTGCCTGCCTGCTTGCCGTAGACTGTTTCTCCTCTGAGATGTCCCGCTGCCATGGCACCCTGCCTTAGAGCCAGCCCAGTATCAAATGAAACCTCTAAAGCTGTGAGCCAAATAACCCTTTCCTCCTTTAACTTTGAGAGTTGGGTATTTTGTCTCAGCGATTAGAACAGTAACTAAGCCATGGACATGTCAGTTACGGAACAAAATCTTCAAAACTGTGAGCCAGAATACACCTCCTTTTTATAGGTTGATCTAACTCAGATACTTGAAATCATGGCATAAATCTGACCAGCACACTTTTTCAACCTTTCTTTATCTATATATCTTCCTGGTTGAAGGTTTATTTCCCATGCCAGCCCCAATAGAGTTTTACTTTTTGTGTTCTTTCTAAATCCTTTAATAATATTTTAATAGATTAACTACAAAGTAAGATCTCTGCATTATTTATTGCTTATCAGTAAGGCATTAAATAAGGAACAGTTCAGTATTTCCACTGCCAAAAGAAAATATCTCTCTTAATTAACGTAAATGGGCTTTTACTAGAAATTAGAGGGGAATTATACCTAGAGTCAGGATATAATGTGATATCAGGGATCATGATGCCCTATTTCTATTTTAAAATAGAAAAAAAAATTAAACAATATAGAGACACTAGATCTGCAGTGGCTAATGGGAAGTTCATTCACAAAATACTGCATAACAGGTGCTTTATTTGTAAATTTAGTACTTTGCTTCCCAGTTTGCTTTTGCTATAGCTCATTTTCATTCAGTCTGGTGGGAGCTTAGATCAAGTAAATTTTTTGAAGGGGGCAATTTATGAAACACAAAATAACTTACACTCAAAACTCATTTCTTCCCTAATTCTCCATATCTTTCCTTCACAAACCAACACTACTGTTCATCAGGCAGGACTAACATAAATATTGGTCAAAGTAGGAACATGACCAAATTCCTGCTGGGATTGGCTTCACTTCAGCTGTCTCCTATTTAGTGCTTTTCCTGATCCAAAGGTTAACTCTTTCTTCCTATCTCGGTTCCTTTTTTGCTTCAATTTTCCTCTCAAGACAATGTAATTTAAAATTGATCCAACTGGATGGGTCCAAAGCTATATATCACATAATATATTTTTAAATGTAGACACTACATCACATAATATATTTTTAAATGTAGACACTTGTATGCGACTCTACATTATATAAACCAAAGGATCACATTTAATTAAGGAAAATAAGATGGAGTCAGTGTTTCAAGACATCAGCTGACTATGTACATTTGTCTCCTCACATTTCCCTAAACCCATAACAGCAATCCAGATGATGAAAGAGGTCAGAAGGGAGATATCTGAAGACCCACAATGGAGGATTTTTTGGAGTATGGGATCTCTGGACATGTGAATCAGATTTTAATCAGATTTCTCTCTGGAATTAATGTATGCTGTTTTCTGTAGAATATTTATCCTGATAGGTAGTGACTATGTGTTTCAGATTCCAGAGGTAAAAAATGATTAAGAACCCTGGACAATTTTTAAATTGTTTGTGATGGAAAAATGAATTCATTTTTAATAAGGAAATATATTAAAATAATACTTCTTTGGAACCTCAAGAGGATAAAGTGGTTGAACTCAGGAAAATAAATCTGAGCACTAAAAGAAAGAAATGGAATAATTCATCCGACCTGGGGAGAAACATTTTCCAAGAAAGTAGGCTGAGATTAATCAGTGCAAATGAAAGCAGAAACAGAAAAGAAAATCATCATAGTGTTAATTGGCTTAACAATTAGGATTCGGGAACTTTATTATGCTCGAGCCCCTGACTGTCACTGGGCGTGATTTCCTTTAGATGCCATCCACAGGGGCGCTTTGCTGACTTAATCTTCTGTTCCCGTCTTGGTCTGAAGTTTATCACAGTCGTTTTGACACAGTGGGGCAAAGGGAGGACACAGGTTCACACAAAGAGAAAAACCAGCAGACACTGTAATGGGGAAGCCCATTATTCAGCCCTTTATAAGATTGTAAGAGTGAAATCAAGGCCCGGATGGTGACAAGATAAGAGTGCATATTAAGCTTTTGTTAAAGAGCACAAATTCCCTGAAAACTGGCTAGTCAAAAATTGAAATATTTGGTAAGTTGACTAGGGCACCAGAGTAATAAGCTCTAAGTAAAATACATTTAAGAATAAAAAGGATTGTAGGAAAATTTAAAATGAACCAGAAATTACACTAGAAGGGATAGGATGAGAAAGGTGCTTATTCTGTCTCCTAAGCCAAAAAGCAAGGCAATCAGAAGCTGCAGTGGAGGACAACGCTGTAGAAGGGAACTATGCATGTGATGAATATGAATCTGAAATTCGGCATGATTTTAACAATACGTGAAGGGAAAAAAGGGAGAAATCCACTTGATCTTCATGAGAGGAACATTCTTGGTTGAACAGCAGGAGGTGAGGGCTGGCGTGAGGCTGGGGCCATTAGAGAAGGAAATCTGATGAGGGCACATCACTAGAAAATGCAAAAGGCAGAGGGACACGTGCCAAGAATGATCGGGATGTGGCTCTACTTTTCAGTAACGCTTGCTGCTCTTTCTTCCCCAGCTGAGGCTTCAGGCTGCCTTCATTCTCAACGCAAGGCGGTGGCCCCATCAGAGGAGCCATGAGCTCCTTGTACCTGATTTAAATGAAAGAGAGAGTGTTGCTTCTCACAGACAGTGAGCTTGGTGCTCCTTGCTCTGGGCATAATAGGAGTGGAATATTAAAGATCTGGCAGCAGTAACAAGTAAGCTAGGGATTCATAAGATAATGTAACTCGTCTTTGCTGATATCTACCAACCACCAATTTAACTATTTTATGTATAATAACCCTTTCATTATTCCAAACTCTTCTATGGGAAAGCTGTTATTATTACTTTTTTCACTGATGAAAAAATTGAAAGTTTCAGAGAGAAGTTAATTAATTTTCCCTTGGGTCACAAGCCAGTTAAATGATGTATTATGATCTGAATATGATTTGTCCCCACCAGAACTCCAGGTGAGGTTCTGCTGGTCATCAAGGCAGTGTTCATAAGTGTTGGCTCTGGTAAGAGATAAGGAGGTTATTCCTAAGAACCTGATTCTCACTCTTCTGCAGGTGTGTTGGCGAGTGCCAGAGTGGGCTGCTAAGAAAGCAGCCTGGCGTCCCGCCCTCTGCATGTCCCAGTCTCTCTGGCATACGCCTGACTTTCGTGTGTGCCCACTGCCCCTCTGCTTTTTTCCACCATCTTATGACACAGCATGAGGCCCTTGCCAGATGTATTGGCCATACATGGCCACACCATACTGAATTTCCTAATCTTCAGGATGTGAGCCAAATAAACTTCTTTTCTTTATAAATCACCCAGTCTTGAGCATTCTGTTGTAGCAATAGAAGGTAGACTAAAGTATGCCTACCTAAACGAAGCAAGGTGAAGATTCAAACTGAAGCAGCCAGGCTCTACAGTCAGCTCATGATGAACCAGTTTGAGGGTTGGATGCACCAGAGAGCTTCCCAGCACCTGCCACTGGGTCTCGCCCCAGTGGGGGCCTTGAGTTTTTGCTATAGCCATTTGTCAGGAGACAGACTCAGGCAGGAGAGCTAAGGTTTATTAGTTGGTTTTATGAACTCCCCAAGCTGGAAAGATTCTAACTAGTTAAATGTGCTGAGAGTCAGAAGCCAAAGTGAACTGAAGCAGAAATTGATAAAGCAGAATTTAGGGACAAAATGTCTCCAACATTATTTAAATAGCTTTTTAACTTGAACATCGCCCTACACTGATTTAAATTTGTTATGTAGATGACTGAAGATTGTCAGTTATTTTGAAATAATCTTATCTTTCTAAGAAGAAAAAAATGAACCATGCTTTTGTCTGGATACCTGTTAACACTGTGACTCTCAACCCTGGAAAAATTTTAAAATGGCCCCTCCCTGCTCCCTCTCTCCCCTGTCTTTCTCCTCCCTCTGCAGGTCCTGTAAATCAGTCATCTTAAAGTTCTTCAGATAACGCGGTGTAGAGTAAGACTAGACTATGCTTTAATAAAAGCTGTTCTTTACCTGGAGCTATTGAGAGAATGACAGCTACCATTCCCAGAAAAAAATGAGTCTGCAATTTGGCTGCTAATCTTTTGAAACCGTGGCACACATCTGAATACTCAATGTTTTTGCATTGCACTTGGGACAAAGTGGAACAGTTTGGCCCTGTTCTCTGGCACCCCCTTTCGATACTGACCCACAGTTTGAGTCAGGTTACTACTGTACAATCCCATCTGCCACAGAGATAAAGTATGGACACATCTCAGTAGATGTATTGTTTTGAGCACATCATTTACACATCATAACACTTCTCGTAAGTGTCTTACATTAGCAGCTGCCTAGGAGGGCTCTCCACTCATGTCATTGTATCAGTGTGACATGAATTGATGTCCACTACGGTTTTTAAGTCACTCACAATTATCAACCACTTTTACCAAACAAAGATTACATTTGCTCATTAGGAGAAGGTGGAGAATATGTAGAGATTGTCCCTTCTCCAAACCTTGCTATCAGGAAGTCTTGCTCTAAATACTGCCAAACATACTAACATTTGTTAGCAAAAGCATAGAAACAATTATACAGTTTGTTCTGCAAGCTCAGCAGTTTCCATGTTTCTCTAAGATCCTTTACAGACAGCTTCCCTGCGCCAGAGCTGACCATGTAGCTCTAGTAAAATGCTTGCTTCACATGTGTGAGGCCCTGTATTTAATCCCCAAAAACTGCACATTTTTGAAAACTGCTTCACAGAATGCACATAATGGGACTCAATACACATTCATTTTATCCTAATTGCAGAGATGATAACTACTTTCAATAATTCCTCAAACTCAACCACATTCTCACTCAATACTCCTTATCTAAAGACTGTTTGACACTTAACCTGCAGCGGCTTGTAGGTAGGAAAGTAAACCAGTACAATCACTATGGAAATCAGTGTGGAGATTCTTCAAAAACCTAAACTTAAACTCTCATTTGACCCAGCTATTCGCCTTCTAGGTATCTTCCCGAGAGTTAAAGACATTATACCACAGTGATGCCCGTGTTTGTAACAGCACAATTCATAATAGCTAAATCTTGGAAGTAGCCTACAGGTCCTTCAACAGATGAATGAATAAAGAAAATGTAATATTTATACACAATACAGTATTATTCTGCCACAAAGAAGGACAAATTTGAGTTACTCATAGGAAAATGGATGCACCTTGAGACTGTATTATTAAATAAATAAATCAGATGCACAGACTTAAATATTTCATGTTTCTCTTATCTGAGAAATCCAAAGTGTAAATAAAGATCAAAATAAAAGACAGACAATAGGAAGTTGGGAAGTCTTTTTCAAATGGGAAGGGGAACAAAAGCTGGGGAAGCGGGGAAGGAAGGTCGGGAAAGGGGATGAAAAGAGAACCGAGATGTGCTGTGTGCGTGGACCGGCTCCCCACCACAACTATAAGCGCTCTGTAGTGTAAACGTGTACTAGGGAAAACCTGAGAAAATCATAAATGTTCAAAATCCATTGAATAAAAGAAAACAAGAAGAAAAGAAGGAAAGGAAAATGGCTACCGTATATCAATGTGCATACCCAGGTGACTTGTAAAGAGAAAACAGCAGACTGACTCGGCCCCATTCCTGCAGTTGGCCAAATTCCCTAGCGGGTACCCATTGCTTTCTTCTCCCACTCTTCTTCCACTTTTCAGCCTTGTTCACAGTCTAATTCTTCACTGATTCAAGATTTCATCCCCAAACTGCCTAAGTCTTCAACCATCCACTTTTAGCTTTTGTATTTTTGCATTAGCAGTCTCTTTTGCACATGGAATATCGAAACATATCGGAAAATAAACAGGGTTACAGGCAATCGCCTTTTCCTTATTGCTCAAGATCAAATCAAAACTAATCTCTCCAACCACTAGAGCATACTTTTTATTTTTTTGCCTATTGATTAAGTAGCATCAAGGGCCCAGGATAACCAGAGATAGTTTCATCTTCTTAGCCAGTGAAACCATTTTTGTACTTCTGGTGGAAGTGTCTGTCCTGGGAAGTGAGACTTCTGAATAGACAAAGTGCAACGTTGTCAAGACAAGACGCAAAACTTCTGTGTGTACGAATAAGATTGTTCCTCTCCTTCCATACTTTAATTTCTGGAGGAGACAAGACCATACTATGGTCTCTTGATTTGAAGAATACATTGCACTCTGTAAATAACATTCCTTTAGAATGTTTGCTTCCAATAAGCACCATAGTGGGCCTTCACTTTAAGTCATGTAATTTGGCAAGACTTTTACCTTATAATTAGGAGAGGAACTTTTAAATGACAGAGGGTGAGGTAAATTGATTTAATCTTTCTTGGCAAACAATTCTTTTACTAGATGCAAAGGTAAGCAGAATATCACAATAGTAGAGAAAGCATCTTTTGAGTCAAGGAGCAATCCTGGCAAAATCATAATGGGAAAGGGAGGCATCCACTGAGAACAAATCTGTAGCTCCTCCATTTATTGAAAAGACCTATTATCACCAACAAGATTCCACCAGCGGGCTGACTGCTGTCTTTAGGGAATGATGTTATCTCTGTGAATCAGAGTCAGTCACGGGTTCTGGTGCAGTCAGCAACTAACCTAATTTGATTGAGGAGATCAGCCTTAGTGAAGGCAAGTCTAATTTATGAGTCTGTGCCTGTCACCACAGCCACTTCATTCATGGTCCCCCTGAGCAAGCTGTGAGTAGCTACAGCAAAGGGCTAACTGATATGCTCTAAGCTAGTGTTTCTATCTACCTCACGGTTAACAGCCTCCTCTGCAATGAGTGTTGCCTATTGATGGACCTTCTTATAGAGACCATTAGGAAGCATGATCTGTACCCACCTTGTAAAATTATGACTGTCTACTGAGGCAATTTCAGTCAGGTTTCTGATTGCCAGAGCAAGAAATTGTCCTGTTATGTATATTCTAATAAGCTGCTCATTGAAATTTGTTCTAAAAACACTTTTATCAATTATACACAAGTCAAGTACCTCTGCAGGCTAAGAAACATTGATTACTTGTATATTCTTTGTCCCTAGGGTAGTTATGTTACCTTGTCTCTGGTGATTAAACAATGTCACTTGGCCCTCCTAGGTTTCCCTCAGCACCTTTAAAATTAAGGAGTCCATATCTACAGAAATGCCTTAACTATATAAGAGCAGTCACAGTAATTTTGAAAAATACATATGTTCTCTCCATCAACCAATTTTTAAATGCTTAAGGGAAGGGCACGTTTTGTAGGCTTTCTCATGGAACACTGTTGTGTGCCAGGTGCAGATCATGTGTGATCAGTCCACTCCACCATTCAGATTCTTTCCCATTTTTGAATTCTTGTCTCTGCTTCTACCAAGAAAGCCCAGGCATCTCAATTTCTTTAACTATAGGCCACCATGGAATGCGAGTTCCTATCAAGTTGTTGGAGCTACCCACAGAGACACAAACTAGCAAATCAAATTTATACTTATGATCCTTGGGGTATGTTGTTACACATTTTCTGTGGGAGAAATGTATATCAGATGTATATTAGAAAAGTTTTGCAAATATTTTTATGTGTAAGCTGCCTTCTCCTGGGATGAAGAATGTTCTTGTTTCCTATAGCCCAGTGGCACTGACCCTGACTGTAAGGTCCAGTACAATAGGAGGATGCATCTGGAGGACAGAAGTTCATCTTTCCTAGGGAGATGATCACAGGTTTTTCATGCAGAGGGAGGTAGTTTTCCTCATGCATTGGAGGGCAAGCCTTTTGCACTTGGAAGAGAAGCTCAAAATGACTTGCTGGCCAACATTACCAGATTTTTTTTTCTGAGCCCAACTATGTGTCCACTTTCCATGATTCAAGATATCATTATCTCTCAATAAATGCTCTGACGTTCACATGAGAAACCCAACAAGACTGTAGTACTTCAACAAACTTCACAACTAAAATTGGTGTCTGATTTTCAGCAATACTGTGAAGCTACAAGAAAGTGAACAATTTTTAGGGCTATTATGAAACTTTCTGGGTGTCACACTGTGACTTGAGATGAGTGTTGTATAATGTGAGATTCCACATTTCTTTTTTCATTTTTAGTTTAAAGAAGAAGAAACAAATAATAAAAAAATGAAATTCCAAAACAATGTGAGAGGAGGGTAACAATGGTTAATACATTGTATATTGTATTACAACTAATCTTTAAATTAGTTACTCAGAGTAGAAGATATCAGCATTTAATTTTCCACACAATATTAGCACAGACCTATCTTCTCAATGAGCTGAAAGAAATTAGCAGTATAACTATTTTAACATATATATATATATATATATGTATATATTCTTTTTTCCTTTTGCTTTTCCCTCCCTTCCTTTTTTCACCCACTAAACCAGTTTCTCTCTTTTTGAAGTTTCTTCCTATTATAGTATAATATAGTATAATAGTATAATATCTATTATAATAGTATAATATCTATTATACTCCACATTTCTTTTTGAGTGTATACAAATGTTCTCAAAAACATTCATCCTGAACAATGTCCATGTAGTCATAATTTCTGCCATAGTTGTCCAGTGGACCCAAGTCTCTCAGGCTTCCAAGGCAATACATATAAGTTCATACTCAACACAATCTATCATTTATGGTAATGGATAATTATGATATGCTGTGGATTACTGACATCTTACAGTATTAGAAAATTGTTCAGCCTTCTGCTCACACTCAAGGGAAGCAACAACCAATCTGCAGATGGCAATTTTCCAGGTATATACCCCAGACACTCTTTATCTCCATACCAATTTTTTATCAGTCAGATTAACCAAACGGAAATCACACAGTAATTTGAATAAGAGGAGTTTAATATTATCATCTAGCTAGGAGTAACTAAAAGGTGTAAAGAAAACTACAGAATATCTTAGGGTGAAGGAAGAGCACTCCATTGGACATAGGTCATCTTCTTGAAGATTTGAGTTTGGGTTCTTTAGAAAAAGTACAGTTACAGCCAACTAGATGATGAAGAATTTCCCCAGGATTTCTTGGGCAAGCAGAATATATCCTCCAGCAGACAGGTGGGCCAAGACAGGTGGGTGATATGTGGATGGGATCAGGGCCTCACAGCTCTTATTTACCTGCACAGTGTCATGAGATCTGGGATACATATTGTTTGTGTCATGAGGGCAATGAGAAATAATGCCTTGGAATGATTTTGGGCCAGGTTGCATGAGGTCTAGAGAATAGGATAAACTCTGGAAAGATCTCAAGTTGGAGTTCTGAATGCACCTAGGGCCTGCACATTGTGACACACATTTGAGAGGAACGGTAATGGTCTTCTCATCAAACATGCTACTGGGAGCCTTGCAGTAAGAGAGGGGAAAAACCTAAATAGAGTGAGAAAGAGGAGGAATTCCTTTCCTTTTCACTCTCCCTTCACTGACACACCCGCAGCTTACCACGATGCCCCCTGTAAAGGGGAAATGCTTAGAGAGCAATGAGTAATGAGAATCTAAGAGAGTAACGAGAAATGTAACAAGCAATAACTGAGAATCGTTTTACTGCAAAAGTCATTACGAACGTATCAGTTATGAGGCTGTTATTTCCATGTGTGCTTTAACCCTGACCATGCTCCAAACAGATACGTCACCGTTCCCATTTTACACACGAGAACTCTGAGCTCTGGGTGGATTTAATGACTTTCTCAGTTTCCCATGGATACAATGCAGTTGAAAAGCCAGTTTACTTCCTTTGACACTAATATTTTTCTACATTGTTGCTTCTCCAAAAACAATTAAATCTGGTTAAATTACTTATCATCTAAATATGTAAAGCATCTTCACACCCACAGGGAGAAACTGTATCAATTATCCAGGCTACTAGACCAGATAAAACCCCTGGTAGGACAGAAGTTTATAAATTATTTAGGTAATTAATTGATGGCTTATTTTATTCAACATAGTTTAACAACTATCTTCTTTTTTTCTTTCTTTTTTGGCTAGGAAAATCTAAGTATATAATTCACATAAATATCATTTCTTCTATAATATATATGGCCTTTTTCATTCCATGTAGTTTTCTAATTGTAATGAGATCAGCTTCAATTTGTCATATGGAAACTTAATTGAAAACGAGTAGATAATCCAGTCTACTAAAGGTCAATTCTACAAGGAGAGAAAAATAGGTCGAGTTAATAATCCAGCATTATATAAGATTTACTGCCGTGCTTATTTTCTACGCACTCATGTTTGGCTTTCACAAACACTAGATTTTTCTGTGAGAATTCCAAACTTCTGCCTTTAAAATAATTTGCTGAAAACCTGACACGGTTTTTCTTCTAGGAAAATGTTAATTAAGTTAACAGTTCGGTGGAATTGTAAGAGAACAGTTGAAACACGGCATTGTCCAGAATGATCTCACCATACAGCAAAAGATACTAGTGAAGACTAGTGTTTTTGTGAGCCCCCCCCCTTTTGCTTCTAGTACTGGCAATGGAACTCAGGGCCTTACACTGGCCAAGCAAGGCACTGTGCTGCTGAGCTATATCCCTGGCCCACCCCCCTTTTTGAGTTGTATAATCTTGAGTTAGAAAGAATCTTATACTTTATCAAATTCTGTGATTTACACTTAAAGAAATGTTTCTCCAGTAATAGATACCTTAAAAGCAAAACCTGGAGACCAGAATGGCCACACCATCTCCTGTCTTCTCTACTAGTCTTTAGTAAGTTTCATATATCCAGTAAAAATTGCTCACTTCTGGGTGATGTTCATGCTTCAAAAAAAAAGTTTTAAAATCAGTAATCCAATCCCTTTCCTGTTAAAGATGAAGCATGTGCAAGGGTGTCAGAACCTGAGACACAGACTTCCCCAGGCAGATGCAGTCATGTGACACAGTTCTGAACTATGCTGCCATGACCAGTGAGCTCCATCAGGAGGCCTTTCTGTTCGCTCAGACAAAGGTATCTGGGAGCACAATTTACTTTAGCATTTTGAAAGGAATTCACTTCCAGAAAATGATGAAGAGTCACCTTCCCAGAGAGGGGAAGGTGCTTAGGCAGCCCTCTGTGCAGGACCAGAAAACAGCTTGGGCTCTTCAGGACTTGCTGCCTGGTGATAGCCCAGCTTCTGCAGTAAGATGGAAGAAGCTCAGTGTTGTTCTGATTTGCATTTTGCTAATGACCAAAGAGCCAGGGTATGTTTCTCATATACCTATTGGCCATGTATACTTCTTCTTATGAGAAGTATCTGTTATCCAGAACTGAAAAGCAACAAAAGCTGGCAGGCCTGTGTGGAAAAAGGAAGGAACCCTTCTACACTGCTGGTGGGAATGTAAACTAGTACAACCTCAGTAGAATTCAGTATGGAGACTTCCTCCAAAAGTGAAAAATAAAATTCCATTTGATCCAGTTCTACCTCTTTAGGACATAGGGTTAAGAATATCATATTACAATGATACATGAGTCCCCATATTTATAGCAGCACAACCCTTAATAACTAAGCCTTAGAAGTGTGCTATATGCCTACTGAACAATGGATAAACAAAACATATGGACACACAATGGAGCACTACTCACCCATAAAGAATGATAAATTTGAATCACTTGTAGAAAAATCAGATGCCCTTTGAGACCATGATGCTAAGTGAAATCAACTAAATATATAAAAAAAAGTCACAGAATTTCTTTTACATGAGAAACTCAAAATATAAAATAAAGAGCGAAATGAAAGATAAATGATATAAAACAGGGAAATAGACTTTGCAGGGATGGAAAAGACATCTGAGGGTGGGGGAGTTAGGAGAGAAGAAAAGGGAAGTAAAAAGGGTTAACATGAGGTCTATGCATGTACCAGCTCCCCAAGATGAATGTAATCATTGCGTGCCTTCCCTGTACTACTCCCCTTCTCTATTTACCTGCTATTTATGTATATTAATTTAGTTAGAGTTCAAAGTAAGTGTTCCTTTAAAAACTATGATTTTGATAAGAAGATCACTCACACTTGTAACTCATCTTTAAAAATCAACTTTATTTTGGGCATGGTGGCACATATTTGTAATCCCAGCACTCGGGATAGCGAGGCTGAGGCAAGTTCAAGACCAGCCTGGGCTATAAAGTGAGCTCAAGGCCAGTCTGAACTGCATAGCAAGACCTTGTCTCAAAAAGACTAAAAAAAGTCAATTTTATTAAAGAATAATTTTCTGGCAATAGGTTGCATGCACTGAAGTGCAATATTTGATGAATTTTGACAGTTACGTACACCAGTGAGCCATCACCATTACTGTAATTCGGAACATGTATATCTCCTCTAAAAGACGGGACCACATCAAATGAAAACTTCTGCATAGCACAGGAAACAACAGAGTAAACAGAAAAACTTCAGAATGACAGAAAATCATTGCCCCCCACTCTTCTGACAGTGGATTAATATCTGGAATAATGAAGTCTAAAAGCCCACAAAAGACCCCCATGTAGCTCAGCCAATAAACTGGAAAAAAATCGAACATTCTCAAAATGAATACAAATGACCAACAAGTAGTGCTCAACATCTTTAGTCGCTAGGGAAATGCAAATCAAAACTACACAATGGACTATTATTCAAACATAAATGGAGTGAAATTTTGTCACTTGCAGAAAAGTGGATGGATCTGGAGACCATACTGTTTAAGGAAATAAGCTGGACTCAGAAAGACAGATACATATGTTCTTCCTATAATGTGTAATCTAAAAATGATGACAAGAAAATAGAGGGGAGACTGTTACTATACATATCAAAACCTCCCAAAATTTCAATCTAGAGTGACGGGTGGGATAAGACAGGTGATAGAGTACAGCATATGCAAATCTGCCAACATGCAGCCTGTTGATCTTTATAACTAATAGGCACCAATAAAAACTTTGGATAAAAGCAAAAACAATGACATTTGACAATTAGTAACTTGAAAAACATTGTCAAATGTTTTCCAAGTTATGTTATAATTTTACACTCTCATGGGTGACATCTGGGCATTCTTCCTGCCTGCCAATACTTAGTATTATCAGTCTTTTTAAATTTAACAAGTCTAGAGGAGATTGATTGGTATCTTACTACGATATTAATTAGCATTTATTATCATCTTAATTATTTGTCCAGTATTCATGTATTTACTGGCCAGTTGTATCACTTTCATTGAAAAGTTTATTCAAACAATGAATTGGTTGCCTTATTACTGAGTTGTAAGGATACTTTATAAATTCTAGATCATTAAATTTCCTTTCATGTTTGTGTTTTATGAATATCTTCTCTCTGTCAGAACTTTTACCATCTACATCGTAGGACCACCAGTCTTCCTTATAGCACATTCTAGAGGGATATTACATATTTGGCCAAGTAAAAGAAAAAAGTCAACAATATATTTTCATAAAATTAAATTTTCAATGACGTATTATTCACTTATTAGTAGTGAGTATCACCTTCTCAGCCTACATATTTGAAGGTTTGATTCTTCTCCTCTAGGTTGTTTGCTACAATTAATACACAGCACTTTTTGACACTATCATCTCTGCTATTTTAAGGTCTATTTAACCCTGCACACATATATACGTTCGCAGGCATTCAGTACACACATACATATTCAAGGCTGGTAAGTAATCCTTCAACCATAATTGCCCCAGAACTAGCTGTTTCTCCACCAAATGGATCTTTCCACAAATGTGCAATTGCTTAACAATAGTCTTTCCATGAGACCACGAACAGCCGTGAATGTTTATTAGAAAAAGAAGGTAGGCTCAGCTCATCCCCAGCCTGAAATGCTAAAAAGCAAGGTTGAACCCCAAAGAGCTTTTACAATCAAGTGCTGCTGCCCTGAAAATGGAGTTTTCCACTGATAGTGTGGAGGAGACCCTAGAGGACAGAAACAGACACAGCAGTGATAAACATCTGACATTTTCATTTCCAAGTATTCATGTTTCATTTTAGATAATGTTCCCCCTATTTACTTCCACAGCAGCGATGCATCAAATATCCTACAGTGTAATCCTTCTCTCAGCACTTATCAATGAACTATGAAATAGTATTAAATAGAATTAATTAGAAATTTTAATGAATCATGTCTGTCCTCATTTATTATACAATGTAATTTTCAAGGAGTGATTAATTACGAGTTACAGATGAGCGAATGGTTAATGTAGTTTGTTAACCTTACTGAGGAGTGACTGTACACAGCACGCTGCTTCTCCTGTTTATCAGCACGTGGCTTGTACCACCAGCAGTGTAAGTGAATGGAAAGGTTTTAGTGATTTTGCAATTAATGTGCACTATAAGCTAATCATTTATTCCCTTATTTTCTATCTGTGTATTAGAGGAGCATAGGTGAGATTTAGATGTAGAATTCAGTCACCCTCTTTTTGTGCACTCCTCTACAGCTTTTAGTTTGCAGATAATCATGTCCACCTGAATGCATGATTATTTTTAAGTAAATCCCATTTAATACAAGGCAGCTTATTTGAAATGAATTTCCCTGTGTATTTCCTTGAAGAATATACCAATTTACCACATCATTACTGCCATTATCTAAAAAGTAGTAGCTGGCTGCCCTTCATTTTCAATTTTCTTACCTATATCTTTCAGAAGCTGACAAATGCCAATGCTGGCAAGATCTAGTGGCCAAATACAAAGCCATTTCACAGAAAGGAAGTTATTGAAACTGGAGTATAGGAATTCCAGAAGTATTCTGCCTTCAGACAGATAGATACACTCACAAAAACTGTAGATGGCACTTTGGGGGCAAATCACCATGCTACAACAGCCTAATCTCTGTTCCTTCTTTGCAGAGTCACTTCTCTAGTTCTGAGGATAGGACTCTTTCCCAGCATGCCTCTCACAGTTCCTCTAGCCAGAGGCTGGAAGGCAGAGAGTGAGCAGCTCATTTATGGCATGCCAAGCAGACACTAGTTTTTTCTGTTCTAAAGGTAGGAGAATTAAGTAGCTTTTTTAGAGCTTCCTCTAATTGTGGTAAGAAAAAAATACTTAGATTCTGTGACATTTAATATGTTTCAGTATTTTTTTCAAACATTATCTTACTAAATGAAGATAAAAAGCTCATGAATGAAGAAATTATGATTAAAGGACATTATCTGAATTTTCCAGGGCCTTACATGCAGTGTATGGATGGACAAGCAAAACATCAAGTAACCCATCAAATATTTACTGAGCACTTGTGTGATGAATATTTGTATCTTTACCAAGTTCATTTTACAATCTAATGATCAAAATGATGGTTTTAAAATGTGGACCTTCTGGGACTTGATTTGGTGGTGAAGGCAGGGGAAGGATTTGTGCTCTTATAAAAGAGGTGCCAGAGAGCGAGCCAGTCCTTTCCACCATGTAGACACACTGACGAGGCATCTATCTTTGTTTCCAGAGAAAAATTCTCTCTAGACTTGGGATCTTCTATTGCCTTAATCATGGATGTCTCAGACTCTGAAACTGCAAGAAAAATGTTTCTGCTGTTTGTAAGTTACCCAAAGTATTTAGTTTTAGCAGCCCAAATGGACTAAGATGAGCATCTCCATGAAGCATTTACTAATTTTGAAGGGACTGGAGATTCAGTCTAAGCAAGTCAAAGTCCTTCCCACCCACCATGGGCCCTGGCAACTAAGTAGGGGAATCACCCAATCCATCGATCAGTCAATCAATCCAAGGACACAAGCAGATAATGATAAATCAGTTGAAGAAAGAAGGGAAAACAGCTGAGGTGAAATTGGGGATAACAAAAGCTGTTTTAGATAAATTGGTCAGAAAAACATCCCTACAGAGATATTACATGAGAACAAAAACAACTGATGAGAAAGAGTTATATGAGACCATTCTAGTAAGGAAGAACGAAATACAAAAATGTCATGAAGTCTTCGATATATTTGAGAAAGGGAGAGCCAGAGACTGATGTGCTGGAGGAAAATGATGCATGAGAACTGAAGCTAGAGAGACAGGGACAAGATGATGTAGTTGTCGTGGAAATCCAGAAAAGACTTTTCCTTTAAATTTAAGAGACCACAGATACTGACAAGGCTTTTCTAGTCCACCTGTGACCAGGATCTTGAAGACCGGAAAAGGGGAAGCTAATGTGCCAGAACATCAGGTAGCATTTTAGTTCCATTTCCCATTATCAAAAAGAAAAGCAGAAATAAATGAAATTTTCTTGCAGCCTAAAACTAGAAGCTGTTAATATAAAAGTGCACTTGCAATGTGCTGTCGTCACCAGGCCACTCCAGATGAGCCACGCTCTCTGGAGTCAAGGGCTCTGTCTTGTGTACTTTTTGTTCTGTACCGCACACAAACCAGTCTCATCTTCCTGTACAGTGTTCTCCAAAAAGAAACCAAATGGTCCAACAACTGTTTCTCTGTAGATCTCAATCAGGAAATCTACAGAATGCTGAGAGAAGATGCCACGGCATTTGAAATCATTTTAACAGAACAGAACAGCCCAGAAAGTAACCCACACCTGGGATCCATGAAATAACCTGCATCACAGTGTATGTGGCTTGGTCCAGGCATCCAGTTATTCTGTACTGGGACATTATTAACCCCTGAAGCAAGTATGTAATAAAGCAGTTATTTGCAATGCCTTTTCTTTGCTTAAGTCTGTGTTTTTTCACCTACTTCATCAGCAAAACTATGAAATAACACTGATGTTAACCTTCCAAGGTGTGCTAAAGTAAATCTATACTTCTCCTCTACCAGGGCTTGACTAAGTGAGGAATTTAGATGAGAAAGCAACACTATTTTTAGTGGTTATAAGTGTAAGATTTTACACATGTATTATAATACCATTATTTCCTAAGAATCAAACATTTTTATTATGAAAACAATTTTTAATGATTCATTTCAAACTACATGCCTTTATAATCATGGCAGCAAATTTACTCTTGAATGCTGATAATTTAGGTGGAAACACTAATGTATCTTCGCTGATTTCACTAAGACCCAACTTGACCACAGGGTGGGGACCCAGTGAATGGTTCACTGCCTCACTGCAAATACTGAAGCATAAATGATGGCAGTAATTTATTGTTTATACAAATTGGGAGAGGAAAAAGTTCTATAAGTCTATCCCTATATCTGTAATATTTCTGAATCCACAAATTTGGAAGAGACAAAGAGAACGCCCCTAAAAGACAGTGGAATTGGGATTAAATTTTTCTGTTTTTCAATTGTTACCATCTTTCAATCTTTGCTGTCCAGTGTGAATATTAATATTTGACTGAGGCAAATGTGATGGAAAAATTGAATTTTAATTAATTTAAATCTAAAAACTGATGTTTGAATTTATTTTTATAAAACATGGTTATATGTGGAGCAACTTGTTTATCTTCTTTGTTTTATCCCATTGAACAAATATTTGGTGCATAAAAGACAAATTCTTCCTAGGAGCACTCTTGACGCCTATGTGGTAAGACTGATAGAGAAGTAACAAATTACATACAAATTAAGCACAGTTTATGAACAGAGACTGTAGAACCAGTCACTGAGCTGAATATGTTTACATAGTAGTTGACAAGACTAAAATGGAAAAAATAAATTGCAAATTGCAAAGTATTACAAAAATTCTAAATCATAGACTGCAGTATACAAATCATAGTTGAAGGTTCACAGAAGAGACACAAAAGATAGAATGAATATTTCAGAAGAATGTTCACTAGTAAGTTCATAATTTTGTTTTAAGAGATTTTCTTTTTGAGACACTTTGAGTTTCACAGCAAAATTGAGTAAGGTACAGAAAGCTCACCTCCAGCATGTACACAGCCTCCTCCCCTACCATCATCTTGCCAACAGGGCAGGAGCTGTGAGATAATCCACAAGCTAACATGGATACACTGTCATTGCCCCAAGCACATAGTGTCTATTAAGGCCCAGTCTAGGTGGTGGGCAATATATGGGTTTCAACAAATGTGTAATGCCACATATTTCTCATTATAGTAAAAAATAAATAAACTTGAGACCAAATGATTTAACAAAGTTTATTTGAAAAAGAAAATGTTTCTAGAACCAGGGAACATTCCGGACCAGAAGATGGTTCAGATCCCCCACCGTACCACATGCGTAGTTTATATTTATAAAGGAAAGGAAGTGAGACACGGACGCAACCTCACTGGCTGCAGTATGGATTAATCTTTGTCATGTTTTGGCAATTTTCAACCACCAGTGGGCTAGGAATTCAGCTGCTGTAACTGACTGGGACAGAGATATACTTTTCAGTTAGGTTATAAATTGTGTACACATCAAGCTAGGGTACAGTTCGCTATGTACAAAGGCCTTGTTAGGTCGACATATCCCAAATATGAAGACAGATTTAGGATAGATTTGACTGAGTTTAACAATAGCAAGAAAGCAATTGTTAGATATATAGACTATTTTGCCTCTGAAATTTCCTGCGTTTTTCCTGTTTATCCCTTTTTTCCCTTAATTGCTGATCTCAATACTTTCTCCCCATGAATCTAATTTTTCAACTGTAAGTTGTTTGAAAGTCTAAAAACTTAACATCCATTTTGAGATATGCTGTAAGTGTAAAATTCAAAATATATTTACTAAAAAGTATGGAAAATATAATAGTCTCAATAATTTTTCATAATGTTTATGTGCAAAAATAATAGTTTGACCGTGTTGAATAAAATAAAATATACCCTTAAATTTAGTGACATCTATTTTTTACTTTTTTTAGTGTAGCCACAAAATTTCTTATTCATTCTAACACCTGGTAATCTGAGTAACTTCATTGAAGATAACAATATTTAACATAACCACCATTGTTAATTTATCATCTTGTTCTGAAATTCTGTATCATTTTTATTGCTTTTATGTTGTTTTGTTTTTACCTTTGTTGTTGTTATTTTGTTTTCTTTTTTTAAAATAAAAGTTCAATTAAAATTTATTATGTATGCATGACCTGTACCACATTATTGGATAGTGTTGCTTTGGAATTGTGATGTGATCTCCAGAAATACCTTTAACTAG
The DNA here is from genome assembly GCA_004027595.1 of Dinomys branickii. Classification (NCBI taxonomy): domain Eukaryota; kingdom Metazoa; phylum Chordata; class Mammalia; order Rodentia; family Dinomyidae; genus Dinomys; species Dinomys branickii. The sequence continues at coordinate 16,169 of PVLD010018452.1, read as the reverse complement.
AAGATCAAGAATTTCTCAGACGTTATGAATAAACTACCCTCTACTCTATTTCATTAGGTTAATATTTGATAAACATTTTAGAATTCGCCTGGGTACAATTAACTATTGCTATTAATACAATTAACTAAATACAATGAACTCTTGACTAAGACTGGATCATGATATCTTGTTGTATGGTCTCACTGAAGCAGTATGTGAAAATTCAACCTTTCAACCACACCTTGAGCCTCTGTTTGTAACTAGTATCCGTGGGTCTTATGACCACATGAGCCCCCTTTGCCCATAAACATCTGCGTTTGTGGTGTCTTCAGCTCTTCAATATACATCCCCCTCGACGTGGGTCGTTACCAAACGATAGATACTAGGGTTTCTCCAGGAAGTGAACGTAGGCAGATAGCAACTAGTTTATTTTTATTCTAAACTGACAGATTTTCCCCCTTTCTGCTTTGCCACTGAATGTGAAATCAGAAAGAAGGAGAGAGAAGAAGATATCATAAAGCATTTTTGGATGCAGAACAAGTGGGACATGACATACCTACACCCCCTCCTTCCCTCTTCTCATGGACTCATTGATTCTCAAAAGGGGACATAGCGTTTTAAAACCCTGCGCTGGGACTCCTACTCACTCCACGGTTCTCCTCTCTTGCCTGTGCTTCTCTGAGCCTGGAGGTTCAGAGTAATGCGGGAAGAGTCTGGTTTTCTTTTCACTCCTTAAACAATCTCTTAGTTCCCTGAAGCTGCACATAGCATGCAGAAGGACACAAAGCTTTGGCTGCATTCTGAACGGCACATTATTGTTCTGCTCCAGCATGCATTAGACCAGCTTCATTTTAGCTCCCAAATGGATGATTTTCAGTAGATATGCGGATTAATCTACAGTAAAATCTACATATCAGGAGCACAGAAGTTTGGCCTCCCAGTAGAAGGATAGGATCCTTCCCTCCCAGTATTTGTAGGAACTGAGAATGATACCTGGCAAGCATAGCTTAACAGCCACTGCTCCCTTTCCTATCTGACTGAAAGGATGGCATGGCTTTCATTAACTTGCAAGTTCTATTTTTTAAGAAATTAAAATATTAGAAGAAACCTATAAAACATTCAAGGATTGAAGTAGACATAGCCCTGATTTTAAGGTTCTATTCAGCCGAGGCATTTCTTCCTGCTCATAACATATACTCTGCTAATTCACACATCACGACGATTCCATATGGAATTCTCTCCTCAGCCCCTCCCCCACCCCCTATCACCTAACTTCTCTCCCTCCTTTAAGTCTCAGTCTAAGTACCACTTTCTCAGGAAGGCTGAATGTAGCCTAGCATAATGTCAACATTAAAATGATGGCTAGCATACTCATGTCCTAAAATTAGTGAAAGCAGAAAGATGATGGGAGAAATTTATAAATGATGGGGGAGTCACCTATAAATACCGTGAACTTCTGAGCATCTTCAAGCACTCTTTACTACACTTGCAAATAATTCCATACTTTTTTCCAAAACTAGCATAATAGTAGCTGTTTTCTACCTGTCTAAATGGCTAGCCATAGATAAAAGCAAAGAGGTTATCAGGACAAAACTAAGCACCATCAGGAAAAACATTGGTCTAACTTCATTCAGCATGCCTAGAAGTTTCTGGAATATAGTGGGCACTGAATAAAGATTTATTGAGTGAATTGATAAATAAATGCAAGAATGAAGAGGTTGCATGTCATGTTTACCAGTAATGCTCTACTAGCTAAGACAGTTTGGGAAATGGACCACAAGCCCATATGTAAAGAATAACAGAAATCAATGAGTAAGGTGTCTCATTTACTTTTCAACAAAAGTGCTTCAATATCAAAGAGTGTTCTTTATCCAGCTGCTGAGACATGGCGTCATAAGTGGGCTTGATCACAATCCACACAACAGAAAGTCAATTAAAGTCTAAAGTTAATAAATTAATAATCCGTTTAGGATGCACTATTAACATAAAAAGGAAAAAATGATTCAAAGGAAGTGACTCAAGAGGGGGTCTTAGATTGCTTTAAATGTCTTTTGCTTCATTTTAAAATTCTATATTTCATTAATCATGTTTGTATTTCTCTGAATAAAAAAAAAAAAACTGTTTCCTTACCCTCATAACTCACTCCCAGTAGTCAGCCACTCTTTCCTCATTTAACATCCTTCTTGCTACATCTGTGTCATACACATTGTTATACTCCTCACGAGGCACAATATAAATTGCTTTGCAAAGGTTATATTAATGTCATCTGACTGATTAGTGAAGATTGAAGATTATGACTTTTAATTCAAGTGAATCAAACTGCTAATTTAATTTTTATTTATCTTTCATATTCCCTATAGAGTCCAACATAGTAAACATTCTCATAGCTTTTAGTATTATTTTATCCATTTCCTAATTAAATGAATAGCATAAGAACATAGCATGAAGACACAAGAGTTAATATAAGGTTCTCCAGGTGGGGACATGAGTAGACTGGAGAACCCCACAAAAGCCTGGTGACAACTCCAAGAGAGCAGCCAAGGAGTCTGCACAATGACTCAATGCCAATAAAAATGATGTTGTGAAACTTCTAAGGACAGCCCAGTGAGTAGCCACGGAATGATATTCCACACGATAGAAGTCAAAATTAAAATAATTATTGGAATTCCTTTCATTTTGTAAAATTTGTAAAAGCAAAAAGAGGTGGGAGAAAGTGGTAAAGGCTTAACTAGTACAAGAGCCAAGGAAAGCACTGAGCAGCCAGGCTGTTAACTATGGCAACCATAGCCCCACGTAATCAAACACTCTCAAGGTGGAGGAGAACAGAAATGGTCCTGTTTCCCACTTTCTTACATCACCTTTTTCACTTTTTGTAAAAAAAAACACCACGAAATAAGCATCCTGCACAGGTTAAATATTGTCTCTCAAAGAGAATCGTGGTAACTCTAAAGTGTTCTAACTTTTAGAAAGTTTTCCCTTATACTCCCAGGCAAAACTAGGTATAATCTCAATAACTTGGTATGACCCATGAAGGCTACTGAGCACGAATCCAATGCTCTCTTCTTTGTAGAGATGTTCACAGATTTGGAGAGTGTTTTTGTCCGTCTGAGTTTTCTTCTGCACTCATTAGTGTTGTGAATCTCTTCCCCGTGCTGGAACTCACTCTTGGGAGCCACACCCGCCTGTCCGTACTCCCACGGTTACTGTGATAGTCGGCCTTTAGGACACTATAACCTTGGGCTATACTTTAGAAACATGGAAAGAGTTGGAAAGTTAGACACAGATCCCTCTAATAGAAAGAACTCTCAGAAAAAGAAACCTGAAGATTAGTTCCTGGATGTAAGTCCATAAATGAGGTGACAGATAGCAAGACTAAGAGTTTGCAACAAACCTGTCTTGGTTACTTTTCTCTCCTCTTGCTGAGATGCCCAAAATTAAGAAAGGAAAGGTTTATTTAGTTCACAGTTTGTGCAAGTTTCAGTTCATATCAGCTGGCTCCAAGGCAAGATTGCGTGGCACAGGGGTAGTAGTTCAAGGTGGTAAAAGACAGCAAAACAACAAGAACAAAAGTGGGGAGCAAGTTTCCCTTCCTCCCTTATATTGGAAGCAGTTACGCCACCATTGGGTGAGTGTAGCCCTCACATCACGTCCCTGCCCTCTTGCACAGGCTCGGGGTGTTTATAAGTTGAGAACCCTGGCTCCCTGCTGAGTCACTTCGTTAAACTTCTAAACTTCTCAAGTTCACACAATGAGCAACACCCTAGAGTGCTAAGCACATGTCCTATACACACCCGGATGTAGAACTGCTGAGTTAATTAAGCTTCTACACTTCTCAAGTTGACACAATGTATCAGTCATTACAAAACCCAAGAAAACCTTGACCCTCTTCTCCTTACAGCAGTGTGTCTAAAAGAGGTGAAGAGTCCTCACATCCCAACTCGTAGCAAAGCCGAGCCCAGAGTTACGCATGCGGGACATACAGCTACAGGGGCCATGAGAGACAGCATTGGTGGCTGCTTCTGCTCTACTTTCATCGCTTGGTTTCTGTCTCCTTTTTTACATGACTTCGTTCTGAGATACCACTAGCTAATTTTTATTCTACATGCTTTCAACTGTTGACCTTCTATGTCTGTTCCTCCCAGCTTTAAATAGCAATGGCTGTGTCAGTAACATCACCTTTGCCACCTGTCTGACACTTCACAAAGCCCTGAGACAGGGATCTTTTTTATAAGTTCTCTTTCCTTTAATACTTTGCCTTCATTAAACTACTCTCATCATTTCAAGGTAATGGAGTTTCTCACTGAAGTAAGAGCAATACTTTGAGTGCTCATAGAAAACAACTCATTTTAAAATCCCCATGTAAATTACATTTCCTTCTACTCAGTTCATATCATTATTCTTCTTTATTACTGCACGTTTCCAGTACACGATGAATACATTCAGCATGGGTGCTGCTCACGTATGTACTGACTCTTACTCCTCTTTAGTTTCCCTTCCCTTTCTCCCACTCCATTTCTAGGTCTGCTTCACACGTGCAAAAGACCTATCTCCCTGTTTCCTCTTACCTACCTTGTATTTTCTCCCTTAAATTATTTATGCTTTGAGTTTCTTATATAAGAGAAACCATGTGATATTTAAGTTTCTGTGTCATTTATTCCACCAAGGATTATGGTCTTAGGTGTGTCAGTCATTCTTCCCTTCAAGGTAATTGATATGAATTCATATTTAAAGTCTCATAGCTTTATAAGGTGTAAATAACCATATGAAAATATTAGTTGTTGTTTGTACTTCTGTTTATTTTGTTGAAAACATCTCAGTGATCCTCTCAGAACTGAAAACACACAGCAGTTATAAAAGTAGGTAAGAAAGAACATGAAAGCCCCCAGAAACTTTGCACTAAACCCAAACAAACTCAAATTGAAAGCTCACATTGATATCTGTCTTGGTTACTTTTCTCATTGCTGAGACAAAATACCAAATACCCAAAGTTAAGGTTTCTTTAGTCAGTTTGTGGAGGTTTCTGTCCATACTTAGCTGGCTTCAAGGCAGAGTGGCAAAATGGCAGAGGGCAACAGTTCATGGCAGTGGAAAACAGCAAAAGTAACAAGAGCAACAGGGAGGAGCAGCAGCAAGCAGCCTCTTTCCCTCCCTTACACTGTGTGCAAACTACCTGCCCCAGTGTCAGTGTAGCATTTACACCCATAATCCCAGCACTGGACCATGGATCAATCACAAACTCTAGAAACTCACCCCATGAGTGCATGGGGCTTTGGGGTGACATTCAGACACAAGCCAAAACAATACCTTTCTTGCTATGACTAAAATAAGCTTTAAAATTTTATTATCCCCAAGTCATGATCTGAGTTGTGGCCATTTTATTGCAACCATATACTAGGTAACTGTCAAATTCTAATTTGATGTAATTTTTAAGCTGAAAAGGTGGCATATAAAATTTCAACCTAGCAGGAAGTACTTGGGGAAACCAGAGATGTCTTTCCATGGACATTATTATGTAGTGATGAGGAGAAAAGTGTGGCGTGTTTATGAGAATTTCTACTCTAGTTTCAAATTTCTACTCTGGTTTCCTCTCAGTCACACAACAGCAGGCAGGGTGACATCAGCAGCAGCAATATCACAGATTTTAAATCTGCATATCAGAATGAGGCTCAAACCCCAGCACTTCCCTCACCAGGAGAGCAATTAAAATGCAGGTTCATAGGTACACCACAGGTCTGTCTGGAAAGGCATTCACGGAAAAAGGAACGCTTCTACATTGTTGGTAGGAATGTAAACTAGTGCAACCGCCATGGAACTCTACATGGCAATTACTCAAAGACTAAAACTAGGAGTTCTATTCGACCTAGCTGTTCTCCTTCGAGGTGCCCTGTCTGAAAGAGTGAAAGATATCATATACCAGTGAGCCATTGACACATATGTGCATAGCAGCACAATTCATAATAGTTAAATATTGGAACCAGCCTGTATGTTCATTAACAAACCAACTGATAAAGAAAATGTAGCCTTTACACACATCAGGGTGCTACTCTACTAGAAAGACAAATTTGAGTCATTTGTAGAAAAAGGGATGCACCTTAAGACCATAATGTTAAGTGAAATCAATCAGATACACAAGTTAAGTATTGCATAGTTTCCCCTATGTGAAAAACCCAAATTATAATTAAAGAGCAAAATGAAAGATAACAGGACATAGGGGTTTAGTTTTTTCTCAAATGAGAATGGGATCAAGAAATAAAGGGAAGGGGAAGGAAGCAAGGGAGAGGGAATAAACAGAGGAATTGAAATGTGTCATGCAGATACACCGTCAGCTCCACACAAGGAATTTAAACATTATGTACTCCAAATATGGAGTTATAATGAAAACAAAAACAAAACATCTTCAAATGTATGCCATCATGAGATGTTACTACAAAATCCCAGTCTTTTGATTCCTTTCATAGAGCTGGTCCTCATTAAACCATTCCCATTTTATATTTTGCTTCCAATATTTCAAGAAACTTCATATCCCCACTACTGTCAGGTACACACATGGCTGTGGGGGTGTCAGTGGTTTCCCCTGGAAGATCAGGGAACGCAATGTGTTCAAAGACACTCACGCTGGGTTTTAGAGATGGTAATACATCTCCAGCTGATGAAATTGCACACTACAATTGCTGGCCCTGATTAGCATCACAAAGTCTCAAATTTGTTCCCTGGTACCCTTATCTTCTTCACTTCCAATTGTTTTACACTTACTTTGCAATGTGCAATCCATACTTTGCATCACATCTCATTGTTGTTTGTGATTTCTGTTCCTTGAAAATGAAAAAAACAGTTGGTTGAAGTGATACAGCTCCCATGACTTGGAGAATTACTGACTGGTTTTCAGCATCAGCATTATAATTCTGACTTGTGATTCAGCACTACTGCTCCTCACTTATATCAGCCTCTAGGTTAGTATAATTCAGTATTCAATTCCCAGGAACTCATGAATTACCCAGAATTTAACATCTATAGATCTATACGCTTTCTGAAATTGTGTGGACTGATCAGAAAAAGCTAAGCCCAGTTCTTTCCCAACACTGAATCATTCCACTCCACAGCTCAAAATCCGCCCTTTTTAAAAAATAAAAGCACAAAAACATATTAACAAACAGACACAAATTAGCATAAAAAATAGTACAATCAAAACTGATCTACAGACAAGGTGACATGGATTGAACAGTGGTTGTTGCTTTACCTATTTTGATATCTTTGAAGTATATATATATGAACCCAGATAGAGACATGCAAAATTGGTCAGACAATTAATCCTCTCAACAACAGAAAAACACACACACAAAAAAAAGACAAAAACAAAAAAAAAACAAAACAAAAAAAAAAAAAACCCAACAAAACAAAAAAAATCCACCAATAGCTGCTGCTTTGCATATTGATATCCTCGAAGTGTGTGTTCAGGATAACACATACAGACATACAAGATTGATCAAATAACCCGTCATCGATTATTCCTTAGCATTAAGTGATATAACAGTAGAACCATATTACCCCTCCTGCACATATGTATATACATATATGCATACATACATTTTTGCCTCTTTCTTTTCTCCTTTCCCTTGTCCCATCTGTTCTTTGTTTTTGAACAGATTTCCTTCATGTCTCTTAGTTTATATTCCCACCCTCAGGTTCTTACACCAGTGATACAATACGTTGCCTGCACATGTACCGCTGATTTATTTCACTTATGAGTATGGACTCCAGTTTTGACCACTTGCCTACAAAATCCCCAAAACTGTCTTTCTTTATAGCTGAATAATATTCCATTATATAAAAATGCCACAATTTTTTAATCCAGTCTTCTGTGGATGGACACTTCGGTTGCTTCCACATTTTAGCTATTACAAAATTGCGCTGCTATACACATGGGTGCACATATCTCAGAGTGATATGATGCTTTCAGATCTTCTAGGAAAATACCAAGAAGGGGAATAGCTGGTTTGAATGGAACCTCTAGACCTAGTTTGCTGAGAAATCTCCAAACGGCTCTCCACAGTGGTTGCACCAGTCTGCAATCCCACCAGCAGTGCAGTACAGTCGCTATTTCTCCACAGCCTCGCCAGCATTTGTTATTGGATGACTTTTTCATACTGGCCACTCTTACTGGGGTGAGATGAAATCTCGATGTTGTTTTTATTTGCATTTCTCGAATGACTAAGGATGTGGAACATTTTCTTATATATTTATTTGCCATTTGTATTTCTTTATCTGAGAAGTGTGTATTCATCTCAGATGCCCATTTCTGAATTGGGTCTTTGAATTTGGACAGGTACATGTTTTTTAATTCTTTGTATGTTCTAGATAGAAGACCTTTGTCTGAGGGACAGCCAGCTAGGATTTTTTCCCAATTTGTGGGTTTTCTTTTTACTTTGCTGGTGTTTTCTTTAGATGTGCAAAAACTTTTCAGTAGGATGAGGTCCCAATTACTGATTCTTTGAAGTGTTTCCCTTGCAGTTTCATTTTTGTTCATGAACTCTCTGCCTACTCCTATGTCTTCAAGATTTTTACCTAATTTCTCTTCCAATAGATTTAGAGTTTCTGTTTTAATATTGAGGAATGTGATGCATTTTGACCTGAGTTTGGTGCATGGTGATACACTATGGTCTATTTTCAGTTTTCGGCAAGAGGCAAGCCAGTTTTTCCAGCACCATTTATTAAACAGGCATTCTTTTTCCAGTGGATTTGGTTGACCCCTTTGTCAAATATTAGGTAGCTGAGTGGATTTTTCGTTGTGGTTGCATCTTCCAGTCTGTTCCATTGATCATCAGGTCTGTTTTTGGGCCAGTACCAGGTTGATTTTATTACAGTTGCTTTGTAGTATAATTTCAGGTCAGGGATTGTGACTCCACCTTACTTATCCTTATTGCCCAGGATTGCTTTTGCTATTCTGGGTCTCTTCTGGTTCCAGATGAATTTGAAACATATTTTCTCTAGATCTGTGAGGTATGTTAACGGTAGTTTAATGCGAATTGCATTGAATCTCTACAACAGTTTTGGTAGTATGGCCATTTTTACAATGTTAGTTCTTCCTAACCATGAACAGGGTGTGTTTTTCCATTTATTGAAATCCTCTTCAATCTCCTTTTTCAGAGTACTGTAGATTTCACTGAATAAATCTTTCACATTCTTTGTTAGATTGATTCCTAAGAATTTCAGTTTCTTCGTTGCTATTGTAAAGGGTATGGTTTCCTCAATTTCTCTCTCAGTTTGTTTGTTGTTCGTGTATAGGAACGCTATTGATTTTTGAGTGTTGACTTTGTATCTGGCTACGCTGCTGAATTTGTCAATTAATTCCAAGAGTTTTCTTGTGGAGTTTTTGGGGTCCTCCATGTATAGTATCATGTCATCTGCAAATAGTGATAGTTTGACTTCTTCCTTTCCTATCCCTAATCCGTTTATTTCTCTCTCTTGTCTGATTGCTCTCGCTAGTGCTTCCAGAACTATGTTGAATAGGAGTGGTGACAACGGACATCCTTGTCTTGTTCCTGACTTTAAAGTGAAAGTTTTCAGTTTATGTCCATTTAGCATGATGTTGGTTGTTGGTTTGTTGTAGATGGCTTTGATGAGATTGAGGTAGAGGCCATCTATTCCTATTTTTTTCTAAGGTTTTTAACATGAATGTATGTTGGACTTTATCGAAAGCCTTCTCTGCATCTATTGAGATGATCATGTGGTTTTTGTCTTTGACTGTATTAATATAGTGTATTACATTAATTGATTTGCGAATATTGAACCATCCCTGCATTCCTGGAATGAATCCTACC
>PVLD010018451.1:0-38982 GCA_004027595.1 Dinomys branickii | reverse complement strand
AATACAATAGTAGAACCATGTTAGCACTCCTGCACATATGTATATTCATATATATTCCTCTATACATACATACATACATTTTTGTCTTTTTCTTTTCTCCTTTCCTTCGTCCCATCCGTTCTCTGTTTTTGAACAGATTTCCTTCATGACTTTTAGTTTATATTCCCACCCTCGGGTTCTTACACCAGTGATATAATACATTCAAGTGTTCTGCAAAGTAGGTTTGAGAGTTCTACACAATAAGAAATTCTAGCTGAGAAAATTAGGTTTTCTGGGGTTCAAAAAATATCAAGCTTTCTTTGTCGGGGTTGTTTCTCACCTAGTTCTATGGTATCCTAAAATCCCTGATCTTTTGATTATATCAAATGTCTCACCAAAATAATATTCTAAATCCCTATACAATATTGCCCAATGCATAAAATGGGACCTATCTTCAATTGAATTATCTCATTTCTTGTGGGGGTGAAATTTCATTAAGCAAAGATGCGTTTTACTCTAAAATTATTTTAGTTTTGTTTTGTGCTTCTATATCATTGGGCAAGTCACATTCACCTCACATATATTTAAAGGTTTTATAGAAATTGAGTTGTAGATAATTAAAATTTTAGGATAATTCACTTCATGTAAGTTTCAGTCACTATTTCTTTATAATTTTTGATGGCTTTCCATCATCTCAGTGTAGTTTTCTGTGGCCTTATATAAAGAGTTGTTACATAGAAAGGCATAAATTAAACTTTAATTTTAAGAAGGTAATCCAAAGCACATTGCTGTCTTGGAGGATAAATGGACTAAAAAATAATTATCATTAAATATGTGGAAGCTTATGATCCAGTTTTTTATCTTCCTGCGCTTCTAAGACTATACCATGAATTTTCTTCTGAAAAAGACAAAAGCTGACCCACTCAGACTACTTCTGAATTCTACTTTTGTCTAGCAGTACTCTGACCTTTGAGTCAAGTATTATCAGGTAACACGCTAATGAAACTCCAGGGCTGCAGGACCTTCTTGACTTTTTGTTAGTGCTCCACGTTTGGCACATCATTATGTCTGAAAAGGCAGCTGAGAGTTTTAAAACATTTTAAATAACACTCCATTGCTGAGTCACAGATAATTCACTGCTTACCATGAGTGCCATATCACAGATAAGTAAGTCACAAAATTTCTTATTGGACTCTAAAGATCTATGCTTCAAAAACAACCGGCCAAAATCATAGCATACAGAACACACATTCCTTTGGAGTCACCTGTGGAAAAATATCATATATATTGTTTCATTCCCTTTTCTCAAAAGTGCTCTCAGCATGTAAGTTGCATATCCATTAGCCAAGTGGAGGCCGGAAGTACACACTATAGTAAAGTAGAAGTTTCTCTAGCTGGAGAGAGGAAGAATATTGCAAAAATTTCAGAAGCACAAATTAAATTAAAATTTACCAGGGAAATTCTTAATTTAGGTTTATTTCTCAAATGAGCTGTATTCCAATAATCTATTGTACTAAATATTTTTCATACCAAAATAAGTCATGTAAGATACTTTAAGTATGTTAATTTTATATCTAAAATAAGATAATCAGAAATATGGAGCATTAATAAGCAACATGGTTATTTTAATTATCACCAATGTAATATAAGTCGACAATTATAATAAATAGGTTTGGTATAATTTTTTATGATGATATAACATGAGTTAATTAATCAGATTTTATTGATATTATTCTTTCCTTGAGGAGTTATTGAAAATTTAATATTTGCTACTAACTGTAGCATACATTTTCTCTTTGCAATTATAGCAATCATTCATACTTTATATATAAAAATTTTAGTTTTTAGAAGTGAATTAATTTCTGTGACATTTTAATTTAAACCCTTCCTGACAGCTAAACTTGTGCTTTTTTTCCACTAAGCTATCCTATTTTGCCAAAGTGATAACATTCAGTTTATTTTTCTTTCTCTTCTTAAGATTTACTGTATTTGCTTATCATTATATCTAACAGGATGACATCATAACACCAAATAGATAGTTGCATGTTTGTATTTTTGGTCTGTATTTTAGTTCCAAATGGTATTGATTTGTTGATCTGAGTTTGACCAGTTTTAACTTTCTTAATCATGAAAAATGTTCCTATTGAACAGTATATATTTCTATGGTAATAATATCTGTAAAATGCCTAGATCCTTCCTGGGATGTACACAGGCATGTACAGCTATAGCTACATCTGTTATTATGCCTTTGATAATCATGTTACTTAAACCTAATGAATATTTTGTGACTCATCTATTAACTTTCTAATGAACAATTTTTCCCCCAGTCCTTAATCAACATTGTTGAGCCTCTAACTTGAGCAGGAGGCATTTATATTCCCGGTCTCAAATGTTTCATAAATATTTCAGCTAGGCTGGTGTTATGCCTGCCAGGCACCTGTCGTAGCTTGGGGCACCATGGCAATTTGATGTAAAAGGAACATACTGAAAGGTGTACAGGGCCCACATCTATGCTTTAGAAGTATTTCTACTGATGAATTATTAACTTTAATTTTATGAGTTTTATTATATTAAACAATGAATACTTAACAGGAGGAATAATATCAAAGCTAAAGTACCAGATTTTTAATATTTACTGAGTGTTTATAAAATGCATTAAAATTTTCAACTTCAACTATTTTTTGATTTACAAAATATAAAAAATAAGAACAGAAATAAATTCCTATGTGGACCACATTGAAAATGCCAATAGATAAAAGCTTCACACCTTCACATCTTCAGCAGTCTTCAGACATGAAAACAGCATGCTCCATACACACATGTGGCTTACACACACAGCATATGTGTTTTTCTTTTCTTTTCTCTTATTTTTCTTGTAAGGCATACTTGATGCCTTGCTAGTATTGGTGCTTTGTTAGTAAATTATTATATTATCCAGCATGCAGCTAACAGGAAGAAAAAGTGTTTATACAATAAAAGCATTAAATTCTTAATATGTATTGCATATTTAGAATAAATATTAACAATTTCACATTAACTGGGTACTTATTTACAAAATCTAAAACATAACATCTGAATAAATTCCCATATAAACTACTATGAAAAGTCTAATAGAACTCTACAGTGAAAATAATCTTTGTTTCAATTGTCATACCCAAGCAGACTTCACAAATAACAACCACATGGTCTACACACACGCCTGGCTTACACTGACAGCACACATGCTTAGCTTTCTGTCGTTTTTGTAGGACATACTTGACATCTCACTGGTCTTTCTGTTGTACTAGGAGCTTCTTACTATGCTATGCAATGTGCACTTAGCAGGAAAATAAGATAGCAATGAAACAAAATGTAAAATATGTAATGAGTGCTGAGAACAGATATCAACATTTTCACATGGGCTGTTTACTTGCTTACAAAACCTAAAAGATTGCATCAGAAATAAATATTTATGTGAACTTCAGTGTAAATAACAAAATGTGCCACAGAAATAACCTTTGCTTCAATTGTCACACCAAAGATATTCTTCACACATGAAAATTGCATGTTCCATATACAAATATTGCTTACACTGATAGCACGATTTGGTTTCTTGTCCATTTTGTAGCACACAGTTGAAATCTTTTAAGTCCTGATGTTGTTATAGTAGGTCTCTGTGGTGTTACACCTGCTTGTTCACCTGTCAGCTTACCAGGATGCTTCACAAAGGTTTTGTACAGTTCCCTGGGAAGAAACATTTAGTGCTTCCTCTGTTGTAAATGATCTCTTCTGAGTTCCAAGTCCCAGTTCTCTAAGAAATTCTCCCCGATATTTTGCACTTGTTACTTTCTTTGTAAATTATTAAACTATCCATGCCACACATTTAGCATTGAATGAAACACAACCATTGGCCAGCACTTTGTGTCTCGAGGGACATCATAGTCACTGCATAACTTATCAACAGCTACTCTGTATTTAGAGTTGCTGCGAAAAGTTACCACCTCAGGCTCCAGTTTTGTTGAGGATTCTCTGTCAGCTTTTCCATCATGGTGCAATGTTGACATCAGCAATAGCAGTTTGTTTTTCTATGCCATATATGAAGTCTATGTTATATCTTTCTGAAGTCAAAAGATTGTACTATACAATTCTCTATTTTAAAATTTCACCAATTTCATTGGGAATTTCTGGTTTGCTCTTTCATTATATTTCCTATGCTTATCAACTTGTGATGTGTTAGCAAATCAGTTGGATACAAGTAAACCACTGGCAAACGTCACATTCCAAGTAGTTTGGGAGATATGAGCAATAACTCTGTTTACATTATCTAGGTCATGACTATATGAATAAAGACCTGGTGGCTGAGTTACAGGATGAATTGAAATTGAAAGTCTATGTCTTTACATCTAGACCAGCATATATTTTTATACCATATTTTTAAGGGTTTCCTTTTCTTTCTTTCTTTTTTTGTACATATACTGCCTAAAGTATAGTGACCAAGATTTTCATTTACACTGTACTGAATTGGAATACTTCTATAAGAAAACTTAAAAAAAAAATTCCACCCCCATTTCATAGGTAAAACTCACCTGTTGCTGCTTAGGTGCTCCCGTATACACCTTGCTGTTCATCGACCAAGTAAATGAATACACAGAGGAGATTTTGCTTTCCTCAGGCACAGCCACTTGAGCCACATCCAGATTCCACTATGGAAAATTAGATGTTTGCAAAATAGAAGAATGGCATGGGTGTATTTTACCCCCCATGATGCTCCATGACAAATATGCCAAAAATGCTAGAAAGACAATTATGTGTATCAAACTTTCAATTTAACACATTTGCACAGGTATACATACCTTGTCATTCATTGTACCAATTGTTTGCACACACGTTTGCTTCCTGTGTCACTCAGGCTCGGCTATTGAGACACACAGTCAAATAGTATTGTGCTAAATTACAAAGTTTCATTAGAAAGGTTTGGAATATGCTGTGATAAATCACAATAATGCCTCAAATTAATTAGCTCTGAAAAGAAACCCTTTTGGAAAGCACAACAAATTTCAGAAGTTTTCCCCCTATTTAAAAAATGAGAGTAAAAGTACTATAGATAAAGGAAAATCATCAAAAACACATACTTTACCAAATACTTTGGTATGATGTTTACATAGAATCATATATAAGACAATAAAAACAACCAAGAAAACATTACTTCTAAGTAAAAGTCATTTCTGAATCCTTAGAAAATATTTCATGTAAAGAGCATGCTAAAAGTAAATGCGTATTTTTAGCACATCATACTGTAAACAAATCCAGAGTTAAATGCCTTATAATGTTTTCCGTATTATCATGAGAAGAATCATAAATCTGCATATTCAGAGCTACTTAATAATTTCAAAAAGAAGCAACTGTAAAAGTGATGATGGAGGCAACTCCTTCTGGGTCCCTATAACAAAAGTACTATGGAGTGGGTAGTATGTGAGCAAAATGTACTGCTCACAGTTCTAGGGGCTAAGAAGTCCACAAGGAAGGTGCCACTCGATCTGGTGTGCAGTGCAGGCTTATTCTCTACCCACTAGATGGTGCTTACTGCTGTATCTTCATGTGCCAGAGGGGAAAGGAGCTCACCAACTCTCTCAATCTTCATTCACAAGGACACTAATCCCTCTGATAATAACTCTTACCATGACCAAATTACTTCCCAAAGGCCACACTTCTCAATATCATCAATTTAAGGTTATTTGTAGCCTATGAACTTTGAACAGAAACATACATTGTGCCCATGACAATAAGGAGTAATAATATACAACCCAAGGAAAAAAGAGAGAAACATCATGGCATGATGTTTTTAATTCTTCTGGGATTTAAAAATGTACCACAGTGATGTAAATGCACCTGTGTTTATAGCCCCTCAATTTGCAATAGTTAAATGTTAGAAAGAACCCAAATGCCCATCAACTGATTAATGAATAAAAAAATGTGGATTTTTTATATATTGGAGTACTATACAGTAATAAAAAAGGAAAAACGAGACTTTTAATATGTAAGTGGACTCAATTTGAGACCATACTCATAAGTGAAGTAAACCAGACCCATATGTGCAAACACCACATTGTCTCAATATTATAAGAGGCTGAATGAGTAAATAAGATCCAATTGTACAATAGATATTGTGAACTGGGAAGAAATTATTCAAAAGAAAAGAGAAACTGGTGAGGAAAGGGAAAGGAAGAACCAGAAAAGGGAAAAATACACATGATAGTTAAGATTGGTATATACTAGCTTCTCCTAGTTCACAGAAAAAAAGATCTGTACTAAAATCTTCTGGGCATTATTCCATGGCTATGTCTTATGGTCCGAGTAACTACTATGAAGATAACAATGCACAAAGTATTAAATTTTTTTTACTTTCTTGTTAGCCTGATTTGAAACTCTGTTATATTTTATTACTTTTTTTTCTCCTTAAGATTAAAAAAAGAGAGACAGAGAAAACCATCAGCAGAAAACATTCAGGAGACTACCTGAGTGTCATAGTCACTTCATTCATCTCTTTAACAAATACTGAATATCTACAATTTAGAGGAGAAATTCATTGGGTTTTATGTTGCAGTCCATGGCTGGCTGGCTGCAAAGCAGAAGTGCCGTAGTGAAAGAGCCCACATGAGGGAAAGAAACTCAGTCCAGGGCTGACAAGAAGTAGCAAGAAAAAGAAATAGGCCTGGAAGGCATGGACCATCCCGTCAATCAGGCTGCCCCTCCCAGAAAGCAGTCAGCTGCTGAGCTCACAGGTGAATAAATCCACTGATGGCCCAATAATGCAATTAATTCCAACACTGGAGCCTTTTGAACGAAGAAATGATAAACTCAACTACAGAATTTCAAAAACTGAAAAATTAGGGAAATCATCATTTATTTTGGCAACAACCCAAAAGACTAATTACTGTGCAGAATGCAGTTACCATCTTGTCAAGAGATGCTTAATAGCATTCATTTGAAAGAAGTTCACTTTCATTCAACAGTGAATGAAGCTATAGTTCTATATTTGCATAGAATGAGATCTTTTGTTGAAAAATTTGTTACAAACTTTGCAATAACTAAGAAATTATGAATATGAAGAAATACAATGAGCCTATACCTGAGGTGGAGCTGGAGTAAATAAAAAGACTTATAGTTTAAAACAGAGTTATATTCACTATACCAAGGACTATAAACTACAGATCATTGCTCCTAGGTTATTAAAATATCCTAAAATTCTGGCTTCATATTGTCCTTACTGCATATTTGTGCAAATACAGAAAAATATTTTAAAGTCTAGACATATAAACAAATGTGTGTGCTTTTTTCCTATTAAGTTGAAAAGCAAGAATTTAGAGAGATGTACACTCTGCTTGTTCCATGTTTCAGTGGTTTGGGAGGTGGAATGCACAGAACCTTAATGATAACACGAATGGCACCAGCAAATTTGTTTCAGTGTCAGCTATTGAAATAGAAGGTAATAGAGTGGGTGTCCAGAAGTTATTTTCAAGAGGCAAGACCAAGAAAACTGAGGAATGTAGAAAAATGTGATAGGTGTGGCAACTTGCATGTACAACATCAAGATATTCCTGTGAGAAAGAACTGTTCAACCAATCACAAGGAATGTGTTTAGCTGGCAGCTTCCAGCTGTGCAGCCACTGGAATCCGTTGCACTGCTTAAACAGTTGCTATGGTTTCCCAAAGAGACCCAAGGCAGTGACTACTTATGATAACAGTGCTAAGTGAGTGGGGTGAAAGAATTATGATCCTGTGGTTGTAATAATCTCAGCAAGCACGGACATTACACGCTATAGACATGAACTGAGGTAGAACTAGAGTCAACAAGAATGAGGCAGGCGACAGGGAAATTGGAGGAGGAAGAAAGGAAACTGAGCAAAGGGGATTAAAACACTGAGCGAGAGGAATTACGTACATACAGCAGCTCCCCAAGGTGACTGTAAAATGCACGTATCACAGGCACATACTAATCAAAACATAATAAAAACAAGGTAACGTGCTAGAACCCAGCCATTCTGCCCACTGGGGGACTCCTTTACGAGACAGACTCCCCAGCGCTCCCTGTTAGACGGGCCCAAACCTCCTTAGACAGTCACTGTCCTCTCAGCCCTCCTACTGCACTCCTCTTTTGCAGACGTTAGACCTCCACAGTTGTTTGCAGAGACTTTTCCCATCCAGTCTATCTCTGTCTTCCTGTTATCTATCCTAGATATTATGAAAAATGTTATCTTTGAATTTTAATATCATCTTGGTGTCTAATCCAAGGAGGACTCAACTGATGTGAGGAGGTTCATTGTGGAGGAGGACATTCTTTAGTTAATCTTTCAATGTATTGCCTTAGGTATAACCAGGCCTCGGCTGTTGTGTTCTGGAGGAAGTCTGACAAAAGCTTTGTAAGCTCTGGCGCCAACACTAAATGTTTTGCTGTGTTATGTAGAAAAGGAATGGTGACAGGATGGCTACCTAGTCAAGTCTCAGGCCTATGGTAATTGAGTTGTACTGTGCTTGCTAAAACGGTTGATATCCGCCCATTAGCCCAGGTGCCTCTTTTGTTTTATCTCAATAAAAAGGTTACAGAAAAGGTGATTCAGGGCTGCAGACAGGAGAACTGTAATCCCCCTGATCCCACAACGTTGTCTCTCTTGTATTTCTTTTTCTTCTTACTTTTTTATTCGTCCACGGGTACCTCATTTTGGGGACCTGTTCACCCTGGACAGAAACAGATATTAGACCAACAGTTCATGAGCCTGTCATAGAAGAGTTTAAATATCATTTCCTGATTCTTTAGAAGTAAATTTTAATAATGTACATTGGAAACAATGAAGTCATCTAAGGAGACTAACTAGAAGCAAGAGCGTTCACACTCAGCATACAAATAGCAAGCTGGGCAATGCTTTCTTCAGTGACAAACAAACAAACAAACAAACAGGAAAACAGATTTTATTCTCTCCTTCCTTTCTTACCATAGCACTTTGATCCTAGAACTACTGGAACTACTATCATAAGACCCAGAATCAGGTAGTGAGTTGACTACTACTACAACTGTTGCGAGAAAGATAGGCATGTTCATGTGGAAAGCAGCGGGGGGCGGGGGAGGTGCTGATTGTTGTTGTTGCTGTTCTTTCTCAGTCCTTTAAGTACTGAGGATTCACCCGAAGGCCAAGCGGCATCCCCTGCATTTTTCTTACTTTATTTTGAAGCAGAGCATCATTAAATCACCAAGTTGACTAGGTTGGGCTCAAACCTGAGGTCTTCCTGCCTTAGCATCCTAGAGTGACAGGATTAAAGGGATGTACCACCATGCTCGGCAATTAACGGTTGCTTTTAATTTCTGCTAAGATTTAACTCACACAGAGTGTTAGTTTCTGTTTATTTTATTCACTCATGTATCATTGATTCCCACACCAATGTCTCCTATAGTAAGTGTGTAACTAGTATTAGTTGGAAGAATAAGAAGTCTTTTGCATCTTTACACTATGCAGTGTGGGGAAAATGCAATTAATTGATTACATAATATTTTATATGAGGTATATTTGAGTCACAACCAGCACATACCTGTCAGAGTGATTTGAGGAGGTACACACTGTAGAGGATGCATTGATTGGCAAAGTAAAGAAAACTGGAACAGCAAGACTAAGACTAAGTTCTTTCTCTGATATAAGACAAGGAGCCTTTGAGGGATAATCAGAAATATTGACACATAAGCATATGGGACTGTTTTTACAAATTTGGGTGGGAAACCATTAGCAAGATATTCTTTGTCATATACAAAATATTTTGTGAAGTTTTTGTGATATGTAAGATACTCTAGACTCTAGTTTCAGCTTTCCATGAATTTACATGTCCGACAATACCTCAAAATTTACATTTTAATAGTAGTATCAGAATTACCTTTCTATAATTTCTTCATGAGTATATGTCTAATAATCATGAGTTTTACTATAGAAGCATGATAAATGTTGTCAGCCCAGTTCATATTTTAATGAAATTAATCTATACACATATCATCATATACATTCCAATTGTTTTATTTTCACATTTCTTAGTTAAAATCTTAATGCATTCCCACATATAAACTATGTATTGCCTCAATATAAACATATTATTAAATATGTTAGGTAACACAAAGAGCTATGCAGTGAAAGAATTCAGTACTCAACATTCTTCAGCTTTGCTCCTTTTAAGTATACTTAATCCTTGTTATTCTGTGTCTATTCTATTAGAATGTGAAAAGATACAAGTAACTCTTCATCACCAGTATGAAACAGAGGTGGTTAGAATGGAATGGAAATCTAGGTCTAAGCACTCTTGTAACATGGAACATTTCCCTAAATTGTCCCTTTTTCATGAGATTGGAAAATAGAATTCTCAACCTGGCATAGGAATCCATACCTGCATTATCAGAACTCTTGGAGTTTGAGGCAGGAGGGTTACAAATTTAAAATGAGCATGAGTAATTTAGCAACTTAGTAAAACCTTGTCTAAAAACAAAAGAATTGAAAAAAAAAAAAGAACTAGAGATGTAGCTCACTGTGAAGGTCCTACGCTCAAGTCCCAGTACAAAAAAAGTACATATTTTTTTATTCAAATCTCAACCTCAGATCATTATTTGGAAATGACAATGATTTTACCATTTAACATGGGCCTAGAATATTCCTAGAAGGCTGTCGAGTGTACCATGCTTGAGACAGCGATAATATTGAGACTGATGTATGCATACATACCAGTGAAAATATGTACATTGGGCAGGTTTCCTTCAGGCATGAACTACAGTACTACAGCCACCAGTTCAGAGTTCTACATAAAGCAGCACGCGAGAAAAAGGGAAAGTTCCTTGATCTACTGAGCCCACTCCACATGGTGCTAGCATAGTGTCTGCAGTACTAAATAAAGGTAAGGAAAAGCTGGAGAAGTGCAAAATGAGTAGATCATTAAATGAGAAATTAGGAGAAGAAGAAGAAGGAGGAAGAAAGAAGAAAAGCAGGAGGAGGAGGAGGAGGAGGAAAACCACAGCAAGGAGAACAAGCGGCGGCAGCAGCTTGGTGGGAAGCGTGGTTAGGAGCTGAACGCTGAAGTAATTTACTGCCCTGTTCCTCAGAGTGAAGAAAATGTTCACTCCTTCGTGGTCAGTGTTGGCTGGCTCAGGTGGGTCTGTATGCAGTGGTGTGTGGAAAATTTTAAGCTTTGTGCTGCATAGGAAACTGATCTGCACAGGGTGGACTGTGGCTGAGTATAATAAATATTGGCCAAGTGTTATTGAGGCAATAAGTTATGCAGGAAAGCAGGTTTTTAACACTGATGAGAATGACTTCTTTGACAGAGATATCGGCAATATACCTGTGTAAAAAAGTGAAGTTTCCTTGGCCACAGTAACCAGGGGCTCACAGGGTGCTAGATACACACACACACACACACACACACACACACACACGCACACACGCATGCATGCACACACACACACACGCGCGCGCACACGCATGCATGCACACGCACACACACACATGTACATGTATGTATTGTTGGAGAAATGGTTCCATATATCTTAACTCAGTATTCTTGGTTATTTTATAAAATGCTTGTACTGGAATTAAAAGCATGAAGAAACTGTTTACACATGCCATGTATACACAAATGCACATATAGCAAGCAAATATCGTAAGCTATGGTAAATAAAAAAGATATAAGGAGGTCTAAACATGCTTCAAAATGAATAAAAGTATTTTATTTTACAAGTTTTTCACAACATTTACTGTAAGACCCACATTTTTTCCAGGACAAGGAATACAGAGACAATTTGAACAGAAAGGTTCCTGATTTTATGCTGCTTACCTTATAAATCAAGAAGAAATGCAATCTTCTAATAAGCAAATAAAATCGAAGATGGTAATCAACAGCTATCTCCTTCAGTGAAAATACTGTGCGATAATTGGATTTGCTTCATACATAAAGAGCAAAGGACTTTTGAAGAAGGTCATGTTCCAGCTGAGATGTAACAGATTAGAAGCCAGTCATGTGAAAAACTTATGAAAAACATTTTCATCTGAAATTTACACTTAATTTTGTGTAAAAGTGTACTGCCAGTTTGAGGGTGGATGTTTAAGGATAGAATCAATAATTTTCAAAGTGGAAACAGCCAATATTTCAATAAATGAAAATACAAAAACAAATTTTCATACCAAGTAATTTGTGTCACGAAGTGTAATGGCTGAATCCATTGCACTTACATGAATCTGAAAATGTAAATTATTTACAAAAGTGTCTTTCCTAACACAGAAACCATGGACTCAAATTACTATAGGGCTTTGTACATCTTAGGTTTGTACTCTGGAATAATCATCAGAAAAAACAGCTTTTCTAAAACTGCAAGTGTTTTGAAAAGCTAAGACAGAAATGGGAAATAAAAAAGACATACAAATCAGGAAAGTAATGAATGAAGTTAACTAAACTTTGAGGTTCTCACACTCGATTTAGGTCAACCTTGAATTTTAGATGAATACTTGAATCACGATTCATCTAAATTAGGTCATCCTTCCCCGGTGACATGTGTATTTCAGAAATTAGCATTGACTTTCAAGTCATTGAAAATATTTCTATGGAACTTTGGAAGACTTTCAAATAATTAAATATCTGAATTCTATTTTAGATTTGAATTAAAAGACTATATTTGAGAGTTTAAAAATTATCTCTGAATGTATTCCAAATTATAATTGGTTGCAGAAATGACTGTGTGATATTTAATTGTTTTATATATATTATGCATGTTATTAAGATCTTGTTTTCCATCAACTAAGCTACAAGGTGAGCCAAACTTCTTTGACCATTTTTTAAGACAATGAAATCCTCCATGCTGATAACACATCTTAGGGAAATTTAAATAAGAGTAGTTACGTTTTTGTGTAAGGGATTTCCAGCTTTTCTCCTAAGCCCCACTAACTATGACTTCCCTAATTTCTGACTTGTTTGTGAATTTAAGAGGAAAATAGGATAACACCCTGCCTTACTTCACTGGACAGGACATTCTACATGCTGAAGGGAGTGTACTTAACTCTCATGGTGGGGCAGGCAGAGCAGGGAGGCCTGTGGCTGGCCAGATCTGTGTCTCTGGTGTGAGATTTTCTGTCCTATTCCACTTCTGTGCTCCTGGGAGATCGTCTCTGACACTCTGAAACCAAAGAAAAGGAGATTTAATGTAGTTCATAGCTTCAAGGGGCATAGTTTTGGTCCATAGCCTCTGAGGCAGGAACCTAAGGATGGAAGGGGAAGGGCGTGCCCAAGCAAAGCTGCCTCAGTTGGGAGACTGAGAGGGAAAGCCACCCAGCAGCCCCAGAGAGGAAGTGGCAGGTCTGAGACTGGATACAGACCTGCCTCAGATCACACCTCCAGGAACACCCAGGCAGACTCAAAGCGCTCTCCACAAGTGCTATGGGAGGCTCCCAGGCTAATCCAGTAACAGAGTCAGTCAACCTCAGTGAAATTTGAAAGTCTATTTCGCATTATTTCTCCAACCACATCTTGTAGAGCTGCTATCTGATTTCATACCCTCCGTTCTCATATCTTGTTCCCACATGGTGCTACATTAAGGCAGAAAAATAATTGTATTTCGTGAACTATAAAAGTGTCAATAATATGGTATAATTAATATTAGGATAAGTAAAAATGTGACAGGGAGCAAAGGAGAGTCAGAGAGAGCCTTGAATTCAGAACTCAGTTTGGCTGCTGCCTGGGAGCAAGAATCAAGTTAATTATCTGTTTAGAAACTAAGCTCTTGGGTTGGTGATACAGCTCAGTGGCACAAGTGCCTGCCTAGCAAGCGCAATGTCCTGAGTTTGATTCCTGATACAAAAAAAAAAAAAAAAAGAAACTAAGTTGTCAAGTACCAAATCAAAGCACTGCATGTTATTTCACATAATTTTCATGAAAATTTAAGACACTGGAGATAATTTTGTCAATATATCAAGGTACTAAAAAAAGTTCTTTGCTGATATGTTATTTTAAATTTCACAGATGCTTTTACAAATAAGCTTAAAATTTAATCTTAGAATTAATATTTAAAGATTATTTTTAACTCCAGATGATTATAATTGGCATTTCTTTATTGTCAAAATCATCTTTAATTAATTCTTATTAATGTCCTCTGTCACTATTAAAATTAATTAATAACTTCCATTTTATTTCATAGAAACATTACAAAATCCAATTTATTTTTAAAGTTAGATATTATGTGCTCAGCTATTATGAAAGAATAAATATTATCTATCAAGCTTCCGTGATATAAATGTTCAATCAAAATTTTCTTGCTTCTTCTTTCTTTCACTCCTCACTCTACCAGTATAGCAGAATTATCACCATGTACACTTATTTCTCACAATAATGTTGCTCTTCTAACAAAACAGAAATTGTAGGGAAGAGAATTTGAAATTTTCTCACTATAAATAAAATCTGTTGCTTGTGATTCCTAAAAAAAGTAAGAAGAAGAAATTTGAAAAACAGTGCATGCTGGAAAAAATAATGTCTTCATCGTTAGAAGGCTTGGTTACTATTGCTAATCTCTTGAGGCCTCAAGTTTTTTATCTGTAAAAGACTTTGAATCAAATGATGGACTGATACAATTCCAGTTTTTGATTCAATACTTAGCTGATGCTGTCATCTATCATGTGAATGACAAGTTAAGGAGCTAGTTTTGAAGGATTCTCTGGGCGATATGTCTCTTTTATGTGATTGAACATATCAGAATTGTTTCAATGGTTTGACAAGGTGCCAAGGAATTCCTCCACCCTTGGACAGATCTCTATTAAATTGGAAGCCACAAAGGAAACCTCAAATATATTACGTTATGTGTAGTCTTCCACACCAGTACAAAACTATGTCTCTAAATAAGGAAATTGCCACTAAACTATTTTAATTATACATCTTCTAATGAGCTACTGGAAAATAATCAACTGCTTTGATCTTTGAAGTAGGATCCTCTTTATACTGTAGCATACATACATACTATTGTCCAATATTTTCTCTATTAACTCTATTTGTGTACAAATATAATTTTCAAATAACCATGTCCTAAATATATTTCGTATACAACCTCTTCATTTTTACTTGTATGTTTTCTTGAATTAATGCAATGTCTTCTCTATCAATGAAACTTTTTGTTCAAGGACAATCTCAAATTCGATTTCATCATTGAATTATTTCTTGGTTATTTAACCAATAGTCCTTATGGTACAGTTATTGTACATGATACCTGATCTTACATACTGTATCTCTCTCATACCGTTCCTCTTTCATTCATAATGTCTCTCTCCTTCTCTCGTTCCCGTTCTTACTCCTCCCCTCTCTCCTTCACTTCCTCCTTCCCTCCATCTCTCTCACTTCATTGTGGTAATAAACTCTGGAAAAGAACAACCACAGTATGAAAAGAAATTACTGAAGGATTTTTCAAATGAAAATCATTTCGCACAGTGATATTTACTGAATAAAAATGCAAACACTAAGCTTCATTCTCATGTAAAATGAAATAATAAAATATGCTCACCACTCATGAGGGCAGCGCTTCACATTATCTTCATCTTCATTTTAATGGTGATTATCACGGCTTGACCCATCCAGGTGTTAGGGAAAATGAACATTAAAGTCTGTTGATTTTGCTATTTTTTAGAAGCATCAGTAAAATATAAAAGGACAATAAATAATTATAATTACTAATAAAAATTATGTTTAATTTTAATCTATCTACTACCTGAACATCTAATTTGATAAAATGCATTCCATTGTTTTCTACATTGTGATTATTATTTTATTTATTTATTTATTAATTTTTGTCTTTTTCTCACTATGCAATTCAGGCTGGCCTTGAGATCACTTTGTAACCCAGGCTGTTACAAAGAAATCCTCCTGCCTCAGCTTCCTAAATGCAATGATTTGTGTTTATTTATTTTCATAATTTTTTGGAGAATAGTCTTATTCAGAATAATCTGTGGAAGCAAAGTCTTTATGTTTTTGCTTTATTTATTAGTATATGCAGCATACAACGATTATATCCATTGTAGGGAGTAGGGATCTGTAAATAACACATTTCAATTCTATTATTTATTTTTAATAATAAATTATTTTTATTCAAATAGTATATTACATTATATTAATATTAAATTATTATTCCACCACCATTTATTTGGTCACATCAGATTCATTTATTTGTCTTATAAGATTGTATAAAGTTAATTACTGTATATACATGTACATATATATTAAAAACCAGACTAATAGGCCAAAAACCATATAAAATATATAGGTAACTTGTAAATTGTACTCAAAGTACTCTTTTCTCTGCACCATTACTCCTTTTCTTTTCTGAAAGTGATTTTTTTCATGAAAACAGTGTAAACATTTCTTTGAAGGACAAAGTTGTCCTAGGGATTTGTTATATTTTTCAAAAGTATGAAATATTAGGCATTTTTATAGTAAATATTTCTTAACACATTTTTTTACATTGTATTGTATAAATATATATTTATATTGTTTCACAATTTATATCTTGTAGAAAAGAATACATTTCTTGATTCATAGATAAGTAGTGAGTTAAGAAATAAAATTTAAACGGTGTGCATGTAAGTGAGAAAGTAATTTTCATGGCTATATAAAAGGTAGAGTATTTTAATAAACGCACTGGATCTTCCCTGAAGAAACAGTTGAAATAGGAGATTAAGAGCAACTATTTAGAAAATATTTATTCTCAGGAACCCCAACACCTATTTCTAAAATATGTGTCAAAATGCACTACTATTTTCTTTATCATTATGAAACATGACAGATTCAAATCGATTTTTAGGACAAATTATGGAAATTTATAAAGATGAACTGTACTATTATCATTTCTCCCTAAAGAGCAAAGAAATAAATAATTAATTAATATATAAATAAAAATACTATTGAATCTGTTTATATAATTATGGTTATTCCATTGTCTTGGTTACTTTTTTCTTGTTGCTGAGACAAAGTAGCCAACTCCCAAAATGAAGGAAGGAAAGGGTTATTTAGCTTCCGGTTTGTGGAGGTTTCAGTCCATACTTGGCTGGCTCAGAGGACCAGTGGCAGCAGAACACAGCAAAAACCACAAGAGCAAAGGGAGGAATGGCAGCAAGCAACCTCCTTCCTTCCCTCACATTGTAAACAGACCACCCCCCCCAGGGAGCCTGTAAACTCTCACATAATCTCCATGCCCTCATTTTCCACCCTGGCTTCCTGCTGAGTCACTCAGCCAAACCTCTAGACTCCTCAAGTTCACACAATGTATCAACCATCACACCCATAATGAAAATAAATAGAAATATAGACTTTTGAAAACCTTAGTTTATTTTACAAAATAATTATTCATTCAATTGACTTCTCATTGTGGTAGCTGGCCTCTAGTAGGGGCTCTTATGATCTTTGCTTCTAAGTATTTAAGCCTTTCAGCAGTAACCTACCAGGTTGTTTTAAAACTACTTATGGAGTCAGTATTAATTATATAACAAAATCTCAGTATTTTATGTTATAAATCATTCCTTTTAATTAAATACACAGTACTAACTATATAAATACTAT
This sequence comes from Dinomys branickii, assembly GCA_004027595.1. Classification (NCBI taxonomy): domain Eukaryota; kingdom Metazoa; phylum Chordata; class Mammalia; order Rodentia; family Dinomyidae; genus Dinomys; species Dinomys branickii. The sequence continues at coordinate 21,420 of PVLD010018451.1, read as the reverse complement.
TATTTTCTTCCTAAATACTGTACGATTTTATCATGTATATGTGGTTATTCTGATTTTAATGAAACAAGTACTGAATGCCTTTTATATAGTAGCTCTATGATAGTTAAACTGAAAAAGAACATACGCTTTGTTCTTTCCTTCATACACTTCACGTTATCTTCTAGTTGTCAATAAATACACACCTACATAAATAAATATATAATTTTATCAGAATTAATGACTATAGTAAAAAACAAAAGAATAAAGGGTTTATTTCCAGAAGACGTTAAATAAAAATCAGGCTAATCAGTAAAGGAGATAGGCACTGTTTATCATGCGCTTAAGAGTGGAACTTCAGAAAGCAAGATATTAAAATTCAAATGTCATAGTCTTGATTAGTTTTGGATTGCTTCATTTTGAAAGGTGTTAATTGATCCTATAAAATAAATGCATAAAATTAAATGTGACAAAATATTTTCTTAACAATAAAGCAGAATATTCTTAGTGCATATAATGAGTTATTTTATTTGAAAATCATCTAAGTTTAATCAAAGGCATGTTAAAAATTATAAGGTGATATAACTCAATAAAGGAGGTACTTCATTTAAATCAGTTACTTAGAAACCAAAGGAGCAACTTTAGCTTGTTAAGTAGAGAAATAAATTTTAAGCAGTATTGGGGCTCACAATCTCTAGGAAATTTAAATTCACTAGGCCAGAAATAATGTAACTGGGAAACAGTATCCACATTTCCCACCAAAGATCCAGCTTACGAATTCGTGTCACCATATCTCATGTCAAAATCATAAGGACCATATGCCAAGAATAAAACACTGATATCTCTTGGACATCTTTGTAACACTGACATCTTCGTAATCTTCAACTGGACATCATTTCAGGCACCATGAACAGACTCCAGAAATAATTGACTTGCATGAGTGCTCTCTCCCTAAGCAAAGTCTCATAAAAATGTGTTTGACTGGCAGAGCCTAACTCACATAGTTTTATATTGAATACCAAGTAAGATAAAAAAGTAAAGTTTGATGTTAAATTTGAAAATATGGATCCTTAAAATGAAATTAAAAGAAAAAAGATCAAAGATCAAAGAGAGATAAGAAGTATGTAAAAGATGGTACATCGTGAAAATTTTCCCAATACAAATGATTTGGAGGTAAAATAATTCCAGTAAAATATCAATTTCATTAGGCATTGCAGATTAATGTATTGTTATTTCACTTGCTTTGGCAATATTTGATTACCAATAAATCTCCAGAGATATTTCTGGATGAAAGGGATAAAGCAATAAATACAAACCATGAGGGAATTTATATTCATAAGGAGCTAGAAAATGAACAAGCAAATATGTAATAAATATAGGAGACACATTCTGTGAGGAAAACTTAAGCCCAAATTGGAACCAGAGTGAAATAGAAAGGCTTGGTTTGTTATTAGTGGTACCAGGCTTTTGGAAGGACTGCTCTTTTTCAAAATGAATAGATCCTAGCCATCATTCACAAATGGAAAAATCAAAACTCATTAGATGTAGGGAAAATCTACACAATGTACAAATCTCATACCTAGGGTATAAGGATGACAAGGGAGATTAATGGGCCAGGGTTTGAAGACTGACTCTTCACGTCCAAAGAAAGGGGCTATTTGAATAGAGATGCTGCTAGATCAAACGCGAGTCACACTATTGCTGTCTGGGCACAGCAACAAGCCCACTTCTCCTACACAAGTTATTTCCATCACTGAACTTTCCAGTTGTGGACACAGTAGTCAATCCTACACCATCAAGGAGTAAAGGTTTAATTAGGCTCACATTTTAAAGGGATTCAGTCCATGGTCAGATGGATACAAGGTAAAAACATACTAGTGGAAGAGAATTGTATAGCAAAGCTGATCAGTTAGTGGCGGACAAGAAATGAAGTAGGTAAACTGCCAGAGAGCAAGAATGTGAGCGTTCAGACACATACTCCGAAGACTTGCCTCAATGCCTCACCCAGATGCATGCTCAAAAGGGTGCTCTACCAATTCTTTCCAATCCCCAGCACCTAGTAAAACCATTCAAGTTGACATTCCATTCTCAGTGCCACAGGGATATTTGTATATCCTTCTAGAAATCATTTTTGAAAAGCAGGGCATGATCACACATGTTGTAACCCCAGATATCTAGGAGACTGTTGCAGGAGGATCACAAATTGGGAACCAACTCTAATAACTTAATGAGTTAGCAAGATCCTATTTCAAAATGTAAAATGATGGATATAGATAGATCGATCGATCGATCGATCGATCGATAGAGAGATAGACAGATGATAGGAGCTTGAGTTGTAGCTCTGTGTGATGGTCCTGGTTTCTATCACCATTAGCCCCGAAAGGGAACATTTCAGCCTGTTAAATAATTTATAGAACTTATAAAGTACATCTTATCTGTTAAATAGTTTCCTCCATTTTACACTACACTTGTATTAGTTTAATTCCTTTTGAGTGTGCATACTTATAGGAGTGACAAACTAAGCTTTAAATATTGATTCTATTAAATTACTTTTGAAACTAAAATGCTGAGGTTCTATTTTTCCTAGGTTAGAAGGCAATTAGAGAACTGATTCACCTCGTACTACCAGGACAGCTCCTAACGTTATTTCTCAATGAATTATAAAGCCTTCCAATCATTTCACCCTACCCACCTGAAATTGCCGATTGCTTATGCTTGGGACTTCATGATGAACTCTTTGGGATGTTGGCATACAGTTACTTCTTTTGCATGGAGGTAGGCTTTTCAGAGTGGTAACCTAATGAGACCTGTATCCGTATCACACATACACCACTTTTGGAATGGGCAGTGGCTGAGCTGCTGCCGTGTGTATGAACCAGAGTAGACACTTGCATTGTATTTTCTGTACTGCATGTTTTTTCAGGCAGGTAACCTGTGATAGAGATGATGTTTACTGTTATTGGTTCTTCTCAAAGTTTAACGATGCTACCTATGGACAAATGTGTATTCAGCACGTGAGGGTTGTATTCTCTAGAAATTAGGCCTTTTTAGTTTAGAATGAACAGATTATCTGCCTAGATTGGGGGAGCCTGCAACCCATCCCAGACTTCTCCTAAACTAGCACTTCTGTGGAACAGTCTCTTGCACTTTTTATTTCATCCAACAAACTTTCCCTGTCTCATCCATGGTCAGGTACTTATGATAAGGTCAGCTATATGTTACACTTAGCTGGTCCTCCAGTGAGTCACTGTGCAGGTTCACGAGGTTTTTCCTCAGGATATCACAGATATTCACGTATTGTCACAATTCCCTTACTCACACATTTGTAATTACAGCAGACTGAAGATTCACATTATTTACCACTTGCACAGTGCTGAGCCTAGTACCATTGCATTAAAAATCATAATGACCTTCTTTTCAAGTAGTTCAACTGAGGCTGACGATATAGCTCAGAGTCACAGCCCCTGCCTGGCAAGCACAAGGTCCTAAGTTCAATTCCTGATTCAAACAACAAAAAAAAATTTCCTCAAGTAATTCAATCACTAGCACTGAAACATTCAACACTTTGAAGCAAAACTGGCCATTAAGCTCATACTTCTGACCCAGAGTGATGAAATATACCTAACAGTTCTCAAATCTATTACCTAGTTAGTACTACTTATTGTAAATCCCAGCACTCAGGAGGCTGAGGCACGAGGATGGTTGTGAGTTTAAGGCCTGTCTGGGATACAAAGTGAGCTGGAGACCAGTCTGAACTTCTTAAGGAGACACTGTCTCAAAAAGACAAAAAAAAAAAAAAAGAACATTATTTATATACTAATATTAAAGTCTGGTGTTAACTCGATTAGCTTTCGGATCTGCCCCAGACATTATGAGCTCTCTACTGGCTGTCTCTCATTGGTTTGTGAACACATTTTCAGGGAGGTTATATGTCTACATATATTTCCTCACCCCTCTCTCTCTGGCACTGCCTCTTTGTTCTGATTCTCAGCTCCCCAGAAATAACCCACTTTGCTCTACCAGGTAACTTCACCATGAGTTTCCTGACTTGGAGCCCTCCAGACAAGTAGTGAATATGTTGACACCGTGAGATGAACTCACTGTAACCTGTTAAAGTTGTGAGTGTTACGCACTATGTCCCACCAATAGGAAATTTCAACTGTCCCAGTACTGGATTCAGTGCCAGATATTTGTACTTTAAAACAGGAAAGGTTTATTTACCACACATTTTCAGTGGTTTTAGTCAACATTTTGAGGCTTGAAGGAAAACTAGGTACATTGGGAGAAAGTTCCTCACTCTTGGAAGTAAGGAGAGCGAGAGGAGACGAGCCGGGAGGAATAAAACTTTCCTTATCACCCCCCAGTATCCCACACTTTCTGACGTGGCACCATTTCTAACGACTTGACTCTTTCAGGGGACATTTTAGATCCGAACCACAACACTGGCTGAGACAGGAAGATAGAAGAAAAGTGGTTGCCTTGCTGTGACTGTACCTCACCCTGTGCTTTTGAAAGCCTTTGTAACTGGATTTGGAGAAGAACTTGGGAAAGGTATTGCACCCACAGTGCTTAGGAATGCAATTTAAAGTGCCCCATCAGAATAATTGATAAAGCACATTAAAACAAAAATTTTTCTCCCCTTCTAAAAGAAACCAAATATATACATTCTTTCTTTTTTGTGGTCAGAAGCTGTAAATGTTAATTTTTCTGTCAGTTTTACTAAGTTGAGACATGCCTAGATAGCTCATAAAACATCACTGGTGTGTAGGTCTATGAGGGCACTTCCAAAAGAAAGTGGTATTTGGATCAGTAAAGTATGTCAATTAGGATGTCGATTAATTTCCTTGCCAGAGGTGGAGCATGAATTTTCCCATGTCCTCAGACAGTGAAATTACCGATTCTTGAATCTTTAGACTCAGACTGGAACTTATTAGCACACCTGGTTCTCAAATATTTGGGCAGGATTTGAAATGATACAAGATATTTCTTAGGCTTTCCAATCTTTTGTTTTGCTTGTCTTTTTTCATTTTAAAGAGAATAATAAAAGAGAACAAAGGCAAAATACCAACCATATAGACAAAAACAAAAGAAAGCAACAGCAATAAAAACAATGCAGGGTTTCAGAACAAAATGATAGGAATTAACAGTGGTTGTTGTATTATTACACAGTGTCTTTTTGAGACAGGATTTTACTCTGCAGTTTGTGCTGGCATTAAACTCATTTTGTAGCCCAGGCTGGCCCAGAAACCATAGTGGTCCTCTTGCCTCAGACTTCCGACTGCTGGGATCAAAGGTGTGTGCCACTTGGCCTGGCCTGGTCTTCCAGTCTTAGGCATCAGAGATTTCTCAGCCTTCATAAATATACAAGCCAGTAACTCAACTCATTCTGTCTCTTTCTGTATCTCTGTCTGTCTGTCTGTCTCTCTCTCTCTCTATATATATATATAACATATATGTTATGCATTCATAAATATATGGCTATTAGTTCTGTTTCTTCAGAAAACCTTGACTAATACAGAAGAGATCAGAAGAGATCATCTGCTCTCCCCTCTAATTATCTTTGATAAGTATAAGACATAGAAATGAAATAAAATAAAACGAGAAAATTTCCCTCTTTGAATTGAAAATGCTCTATTAATTTTTCATGATGTCAACTTCAAGTATGGGGATACATGTTTTGAATTTGAATATGTGTATGAAAAGACAAGAGAACATGAACAACCACCACAAGATATTTCTTTTAATGACAGAATGTTTTTATTTAAGGTTCAGCAAAATTATAAATGTCTCACAATCTCGAAAGAGACAGGAAGGTTAGTTTTTCTTTCTTTTAACTGTATTTTCTTTACAACTGAACTATTTATAATTTATAGCACAGACCTAATTTTGAAAATGCAAACTGATTTATATGGAGTTTTATGTAGCAGAGAAGACAGACTTTCAATCTGAAAAACAGAGAGAAATATAAACTGAACACATTTGGAGTTTTACAGAAAAACAGAATCATGTATCCTATTCCAGTACAAGTAAAATAGACAATAGTGAAATTTTGAGAAGAATTTACTACTCCAGAAACAAAGGACAGAAGTTTGCACATCATCACATAAATGAAAATGTTGAGCCTGGCAAAGTACGTGTGAGTCATGTTAGTCAGTGCTGGAGTCAAGAAGTTTCTAAAGGCAATAATAGTTTAGGGAATCTCAGCATTTGCCTTTATAGGAACCAAAATCCTTCTTTTTCAAGAGAAAGAACACCCTTTTGTAGTCTTATTATCAGATAAGGAAAAAGGTGGCATGCATAAGTGGAAATTCTAGGAATAGGTTTTCATTATATGGCTGGGTTGGTGAACACTAATCGCTCTCTCACTAATTCCTCCCTCTCACTATATTTCCACTTCTTGTTTCTTTAAAAAGCCTTAATTCAAAAGCATTTTCTCACTCTTTAATTCTATAACTGTGGTCAAATGTTCAAATCGAATAAGCTTATCTAGAATCTAGAATCCAAAATACCCTAAAGAACATGCTGGACTATCTCTTGGCACCAACTAGATCTCACATACATTCTGAATTTAATGGAAGAATAGAGACATACTTTATGCTGCTCTGAATCTTTTGACATCTTTCAGACTCTTGTGGAGTGAGTCCACATTCAAACACAAGGACCTAGATTTGAAGAAGGTTATTCCTTAGGTAAAATATTTGGACAACATTGGCAAAAAATAAAAGAATGAATATTTTTGACACAATGTCACTAACTACAACTTCATTATCCGTAGACTAATGGATGATGAACTGGAAGAACATTTGTAGCTTTTGCACAACATGAATGTGTGGATTGTAAACTATCTTTAGGGGTGTGTGTGAGTATTAGTGTATGCCTGGTGTGAGAGAGCAGGAGAGGGTATTTTTCCCCTCTTAGGAAATTCAATTTCAAAAAGTTACTAAAGCGGTGGGATTTTCAGGGTTAAGAAACTTGTCCTTGGTAAATAAGTACAGACAAATGCAAGCTGGTGCCTATCTCTCTCCATTCAGCCCACTCATGTCTGAAAACATTGTTATGTTTCCTCCATCACAATTAGAATCCTAGGGAGCTTGTCTAACCCAGGAGTCAAGCAAAGTTCTTTGTAAGGACATGAAAAATGAAAGTTTCAAGGACAGAGCAAAGTAATACAAAGCAATCCACAAGCAACCTTTTAACAAATAATATATGCTAAGACCATCCTGATAGTTTTGTTTAGGTAGTGCTTTTGAAAGTTACCTTTTTCCAAGCATTTCCTTTGAAAAAATGCCCCCTCATAATGCTTCAACTGCTCACATCCAAATGTTTTTTCTCATTTGTCTGCTTTCCTTAAGAGTACCAGCAGATGTGTGGATAATGCTGCAAATACAGAACAGCAATAGGAAACAGTGAAGAGATTTTTTTTTTATCTGCCAAAAAAGCTTTCACATTTTCTCAGCATACTCTGTCTCTCTATCCAGAATTAATCTCCCTTTCACACCTCAAAATGTCAGCACTGTCTGTTTTAGGAGCTGATGCTGCACTTTAAAAAATATTTATATTATTGTTGTTCTTTGAGTCTTTCAAATACCTCATGAAAAAGAATGTATTTAGGACTTTCAAAAGAAAGCTGATTGTTTTTGATTATTTTCTGCCTCTATATTCCTGGCATTTAGTATTACATTTAAATAAAACTTGGATTTGAATTTATTTTTAAGATTAATTTGTGTGTAATTAGTTCTTTTGATTTTAAATACAAGATTTATTTTTAATTCAGTTCTTAAGCTGCAATTATGCCAAGGGGTCAAATAATTCCTACAAAATAAAATCAGACAATGGAGCAAATGAGAAGATGCCAACAACCCAAACAGCAGGTTAACTACAGTAAGATTGACCTATGTGATATCAATTGAAGAAAGACCCTATATGCTTAGTGTATCATTTTAGAAGTTATCTCTTCAAACTGTTCAGAAATATACTCTATGTACCTAGAAGAACCCCAAATAATGATAAACTCAGAATTTAAGTAGTTTCAAATTCACTATGCTATATGTAAATCAAAATGAAACATTAAATGTTAATGAAGTTTGATAAAATACCACTTGCTCTAAGAATACTTTATGTGGGATAGGGCTGTGTACATCTATAGAAGTTAGAAGTGACTATCAATCTAGATGCTGTTAGTGCAGATTTAAAGCTATAGGATCACAAACTCATATTCTCCATGTGCTCAGTTAGCATTTGCAAGAATAATCAGGAATTAGTACTCTAAAGGTTATAGGGAATGACCTATATAGCCAGTAATTAAAATCACAGTGCTTCACATAATTTTAGTTAGTGAAATAAATTTAGCAATGTAGTTGCTTTGAAAATCTTTATAGAGTTTGCTATTTTTACTTAAGAAGTCATAAGTATCCAACACACTTGCAGTTTTGAACATACAAAATGCATTACTAAGTCAAGATTCCTAGCTGAGATTGTGACTCTCTTTCCTGAAAATAATGGAAATAATGGAGTACTTTACTATTTGGTATCACCAGACATTTGACTGGGTGTCATGATAGCTTGGTTCTACTTGACTCAGAGAACTCTTTTACTTGTAAGATATTTGTCATAATCCCTGAAGACAAAGGTGGAGAAGTTCAAGGAGCAGGTGAAAAGATGACTTGTTCTTTTGGCTAGAAATATTGACGCACATATCTGTGGTAGTTTCAGGATACTTTCATTTAAATTTAAACCTTTATCCTAACAATACTTTATGTGGGGTAGTGGTGTGTATATCTACAGAAGTTAGAAATGATTATCAGTCTAGATGCTGTTAGTGCTGATTTAAAGTTATGGGTCACAAACTCATCCTATAAAATAAAGTCAGACAATGGAGCAAATGAGGAGATGCCAACAACCAACCCTACAGGCTAACTACAGTAAGATTCAACCATGTGATATTAATTGAAGAAAACTCTATATTCTTAGTCTATTAGTTTAGAGGTTATCTCTTAAAACTCTTAGAAAAATTGTCCAGAAATCCATAATTCCATCTATTCTTCTTTTATGACGTGAATAACATTTGCCTACAGAACTAGATGTTTATGTATTTGCAGTAATATCATTGGCCAGTTTAATATTCAAAATGAACTGTGTTGTAGTTATCCTGGTTAAGTGTTCTCCTTATATACCCTTTAATCTTTAGATGGGACATTTATTAAAGGCATATTATCCTATAAAAGAAAAAATGCAACAGCAATTTAAGATGATTTTAACTAGGCTATTGTCATAAGGAAAATGTTCATTAAAAACGATAGCTTTCTAGAAAAGGAAAGATGTGGGGTTGTACATGATCAAGCAGACAAGGGTGTCGGCCTGAATTCTTACAGCAGCCATAGGAAAAAATCTGGAATTTTCTGAGTCTTGTGTAACAGGTGTTTAAAAGATAGGCTGGCAGATACCCACTCTATAACTAAAACCTGGGTAATGCTTGGCACCTCTTCTTCATTCTGTGTGTCTCCTTTGCTACCTTAAACCATGACCTCAGACCTCTGCTCAGCTTCTCATATAGGGCTGCAAATCATTTAAGAAGCATTATAAAGTTTACTGGACTTAAATTTACTTATGTTGCTTCATCACTCTTAAACACGGTGGAAACTGAGTAACTAAAGTGAATTTCCAGATTTGTAGAGATAAATCCAAAAATCTTACCTTTATTCTCTTTTTCTGTAAGACCTCAAGGTTTCTGTCGAGCTCTCCAGGGTAGATTCTGATCCTGTGTCTCTGTGCTTCTGAGATTCTTTTCTGAACTTCAGTACTGCTGGGGTCCCTGACTGGCATTTTGGTAAGACTGACTGAGCCTGGTCCTTCAGAACACCAGAGGTGACACTTCAGCCCCAAAATTTTATAACAACTGAGAAAGATGAAGGTGAATTTATCTCAATTACGCAGCGATCTTGGCAAAGGCAATGTTTTCAATATGCTATCACTTTGAACAAAAACATTACACCATGAGATTTTCCAGGATGACAGAGATCCTGTAAAGTCCAACATTGTTAAAAAAAATGAAAACAAAATAGAACAAAACACAAAACAAAACAGCCCAAACTTCAGACTCATACTCCATTAGAATCTGTCAAATTCTTGTAGGTATTAAAGAAATTTGTAGGTGAACTCTGAACATAATCCCCTTTTCCTCTTTACCGTTAGTAAGGATAGTGTTATGGTTGATACATTGTGTCAACCTGGGAAGTCTAGAGGTTTGGCTGAGTGACTCAGCAGGAAGCCAGGGTGCTTACATTGCACACATCCCCTGAGCCTGTGGAAGCTGAGGGCTTGGAGATTATGTGAATGCTACATGCCCCTTGGGTGGCATTAGCCTGTTTACAATGTAAGGGAAGGAAAGAGGCTGCTTGCCTGCCATTCCTCTCCGTTGCTGGTTGTTTTTTGCTGTGTTCTCCCCATGAACATTTGCCCTCTGCCATGTGCCACTGTGCCTCAGCAACAGCCAAGTATGGACTGAAACCTCCATAAACTGTAAATTAAATAAACCTTTCCTTCCTTCATTTTGGGTGTTGGGTATTTTGTCTCAGCGATGAGAAAAAAGTAACCAAGACAGATAAGAATAAAGTTTCTTGCTTTTTTTAAATGAGAAAAAACTATAAAAAACAATGAAACAAAATTTCAGGCAGCTGGAGATGTGGCTCAGTGGTAGAGCTCTTGCCTTGCATGCACGAGGCCCTGAGTTCGATCCCCAGCATACCACATACATTAAAATAAACAAATAATTATTTTTTAAAAAATTTCAAATAGATAATAGAAGAGTCACAATGCTTGATACATTGCGAATTGTTATCTTCAACGTTCTTGCTCAGATTACAAGATATAGGCTTGAACAATTAATCAAATAATATGAGCAGGAACTTCAATGAAATAAGATAAATCAATAGTACAATTACATTGACTATCTGGCATATATGTATATATTTTTTCCTCTTCCTTCTTTTCTCCTTTCCTCCAAACCAGTTTATCTTTCCTTTTGAACAACCTCTTTCCATTTTTCAGTATCTATTGTACATTTTGGATCGTAGTTACTCTTTTAGGTCTCACACTAGTGGAACAACGCGATGTTGCACTTGCAAGTCTGATTTACTTCATTTATGAGTATGGTCACAAGTTGCATTTACATACCTGTAAAAGTATCAAGTTTACCCTTCTTTATGCCTGAGTTAGGACTCTATTATGTAAAATCATCACATCTTTTTTACCCATTCATAGTTTGATGGACATTTGTGTTGTTTCAAAGATTTGGTTATGACAAATTGTGCTGCAATAAACATGAGTGTAAATATGTCATTGTGGCATGATGCTTTTAATACTTTTGGGAAGCTATGCAGAAGGGGGATAGCTGGGTTGAATGGTACATCTAATCCTAGTGTTTTGAGGATCTCTTCACTGATTTCCAAAGTGGTTGCACCATTCTACACTCCCACCAACAGTGGAGAAGGGTTCCTTTTTCCCAACAGCCCAATCAGCATATGTTATTAGCTGGTACATTAATAATGGCCATTCTTTCTGGAGTAATATGGAATCTCAGCATTGTTTTAGTTTGCATCTCTTGAATGAGCAATGGTGTTGAATATTTAGTTCATATAATTATTTACTGTTTGTATTTTTCTTCATCTGAGAACTTCATATTCATCTCACATGCCCAGTATTGAACTGGATCTTTGAATTTGCAGAGGTCTGATATTTTTCAATATAGTTTATATTTTATATATAAGTCCTTTGTCTGAGGCACAGCTGGATATAACTTTCTTCCACTCTGCCTCATTGTCTTTTCTCTCTGTTGGTGGTTTCTTTTGCAGTGCAGAAGCTTGTTAATAAGGTTAGATCCTATTTGTTTATTCTTTGTAGTGTTTTCTGTGCAGTCTGTTTTTTTTTTTTAATTTTAAAAGTTAAAGAACGAAAACACTAACAAGCAGACACACAATAGCACAAGAATAGTACAAAAACTGAACTACAGTTAAGGTGGCAGGGGATCAACAATGGTTGTTGTATTACACACTGATAACTTCAAAGTGTATGCTCAGGACTATACAAATAGACATACAAGATTGATCAAACAATTAATCATCGATGTTCCTTACATCAAAACGACATGAGACAATAGTACAACCATGTCAGCCATCCTGCATATATATACATACCTATACAGCTATCCCCCTCTTCCTTTTCTCCTTCCCTTCATCCCGATTGCTCTCTACTTTTGAGCAGTCTCCCTTCATACCTCCCAATCTCTATATTCCAACCTCCAGGTTCCTACACCAATGATACAACACAATGTCTGCACATGCACATCTGATTTACCTCACTTATGAGTATGGTCTCTAACCATGACCATTTGCCTGCAAAAGCCTCTAGTTTGTTTTTCTTTATAGCTGACTAATATTCCATTGTGTAAAAATGCCACAGTATTTTAATCCAGTCCTCTGTGGATGGACATTTGGGTTGCTTCCATGATTTAGCTATTACAAATTGTGCTGCTATAAACATGGGTGCACATATATCAAGGTGATATGACATTTTCAGATCTTCTGCGAAAATACCCAGAAGGGGAATAGCTGGGTTGGCTGGGACCTCTGGACCTAGTTTACTGAGGAATCTACAAACCGATCTCCACAGTGGTTTCACCAGTCTGCATTCCCACCAGCAGTGCAGCAGAGTTCCTATTTCTCCACAGCATCACCAGCATTTGTTATTGGATGATTTCTTGATGCTCGCCAATGTTACTGGGGTGAGATGATATCTCAAGGCTGTTTTCACTTGCATTTCTCAAATGACTAAAGATGTAGAACATTTTCTCATATATTTATTTGCCCTTTGTATTTCTTTATCTGAGAAGTGTGCATTCATCTCAGATGCCCATTTCTGGATTGGGTCTTTGAATTTGGACAGGTTCAGGATTTTTAATCCTTTGTATGTTCTAGATAGAAGGCCTTTGTCCGAGGGACAGCCACTTAGGATTTTTTCCCAATCTGTGGGTTTTCTTTTTATTCTGATGGTGATTTCTTTAGATGTGCAAAAACTTTTCAGTAAGATGAGGTCCCAGTTATTGATTCTTTGAAGTGTTTCCCTTGAAGATTGATTTTTGTTCATGAACTCTCTGCTTACTTCTATGTCTTCAAGATTTCTACCTATCTTCTCTTCCAATAGATTCAGTGTTTCTGTTTTAATATTGAGATCTGTGGTCCAATTTGACTTGACTTTCGTGCATGGTGATAGTCTTGGTGCTATTTTCAGTTTTCAGCAAGAAGCAAGCCAATTTTTCCAGCAGCACTTATTAAACAGGCGATCTTTACTCCAGTGAGCTTGTCTGGCCCCTTTGTCAAAGATTAGGTGGCCTAGTGTGTTTGTGGTTGTGTCTGTATCTTCCAGTCTGTTCCATTGATCCTCAGGTCTGTTTTTGAGCCAGTGCCAAGTTGATTTTTATTACAGTAGCTTTGTAGTATAATTTCAGGTCAGGGATTGTGATTCCACCTGACTTGTCCTTGTTGCCCAGGATTGCTTTTGCTCTTCTGGGTCTCTTCTGGTTCCAGATGAATTTAAGGCATATTTTCTCTAGGTATGTATGCTGATGGTAGTTTAATGGGAATTGCATTGAATCTGTACAACAATTTTGTTAGTATGTCCATTTTCACAATGTTGGTTCTTCCTAACCATGGGCAGGGAATGTTTTTCCATTTATTAAAATCTTCTTCGATCGCTTTTTTCAGAGTACTGTAGTTTTCATTGAATAGATTTTTACCTGTTTTGTTAGATTGATTCCTAAATATTTCAATTTCTTGAATGCTGTGGTAAAAGGTATGGTTTCCTTAATTTCTCTCTCAGTCTGTTTGTTGTTTGTGTATAGGAATGCTATTGATTTTTGGGTGGACTTTGTATCCAGCTACTCTGCTGAATTTGTTGATTAGTTGAAGGAGTCTTCCTGTGGAGATTTTGGGGTGTTCCATGGAAAGTAGCATGTCATCTGCAAATAGTGATAGTTTTACTTCTTCCTTTCCTATCCGTATTCTTTTTATTTCACTCTCTTGTCTAATTGCTCCGGCTAATGCTTCTAGAACTATGCTGAATAGTAGTGGTGACAGTGGACATCTTTGTCTTGTTCCTGCCTTTAAAGTGAAAGCTTTCAGTTTTTGTCCATTTAGTATGATGTTGGCTTTTGTTTTGTCATAGATGGCTTTGATAAGACTGAGGTAGAGGCCATCTATTCCTATTTTTTCTAGGGTTTTTAACATGAATGCATGCTGGACTTTATCAAAAGCTTTTTCTGCATCTATTGAGATGATCATGTGGTTTTTGTCTTTGGCTCTATTGATATGGTATATTACATTAATTGATTTGCGAATATTGAACCATCCCTGCATTCTTGGAATACGTCCAACCTGGTCATGGTGTATAGTTTTCCTTATGATTTGCTGCATTCTATTTGCTAGTATTTTATTGAGCGTCTTTGCATCTATGTTCATTAGGGAGATTGGTTTATAGTTGTCTTTCTTGGTTGGGTCCTTCTCTGGTTTTGGTATTAGTATAATACTTGCCTTCAGAAATGAGTTAGGGAGAATTGCTTCCTTTTCAATTTCATTGAAGAGTTTGAGGAATGTTGGCATTAAATCTTCTTTGAATGTTTCATAAAATTCTGCTGTGAATCCATCAGAGCCTGGGCTTTTCTTTGTTGGTAAGTTTTTAATGACATTTTCAATCTCAATAAATGATATTGGGTTGTTCAGGGTTTTTATATCTTCCTGGTTCAATTTTGGTTATTCATACATTTCTGAGCATCTGTCATTTTCTTCTGGGTTTTCTATCCTATTGCACTAAAGATTCTCAAAGTAGGTATTAATGATCTTTTGAATTTCTGTAGTATCTGTAGTGATTTCATACTTTTCATTCCTTATTGTGTGAATTTGAGTTCTTTCTTTTTTTGATAAGATTGGCTAGAGGTTTATCTATTTTACTTACTCTTTCAAAAAACCAACTCTTTGATTCACTTATTTTTTGTAGAATTTTCTTCATCTGAATTGCATTAATTTTTGCCCTAAGCTTTATAATCTCCTCCCTTCTTTGGGCTTTGGGCTTGACATGTTCTTTTTCTATAAGTCTGAGGAGCAACATTAGGCTATTTATTTGTTCTCTTTCTGTTTTCTTTATGTGTGAGTTCATCGCTATTAATTTCCCACTGAGGACTGCTTTCATTGCATCCCACAGATTCCTATAAATTGTGCTTGTATTTTCGTTTGTTTGTA
Source organism: Dinomys branickii (assembly GCA_004027595.1). Classification (NCBI taxonomy): domain Eukaryota; kingdom Metazoa; phylum Chordata; class Mammalia; order Rodentia; family Dinomyidae; genus Dinomys; species Dinomys branickii. The sequence goes on along the minus strand of PVLD010018451.1, from coordinate 6,157 downwards.
GGTATTTTTTAATTTCTTTTTTAATTTCTTCTGTGACCCATTGTTCATTTAGGAGGCTGTTGTCTGATTTCCAAGTCTTTATAAAGTTTTTCGATTTCCCTTTGTTGTTAATTTCCAATTTCATTGCACTGTGGTCAGATAACATTCATGGGATAATTTCAGTCCTTTTGCATTTAGGTAGGTATGCTCTATGGGCTAGAATGTGGTCTGTTTTAGAGAAAGTTCCATGTGCAGCTGAGAAAAATATGTATTCTGGTGTTGTGGGGTGGAACACTCTGTAAACATCTACTAAGTCCATTAGTTTGCACATTTCGTTCAGTTCTGTTATATCTTTGCTGAGTTTTAGTCCAGTTGACCTGTCTGTTTGCGTCAAAGGAGTATTTAGGTCCCCTATTAAAATAGTGTTATTGTTTGTTTGGTTTTTTACATCCGTTAAGATTTGCCTTACATAGTTTGGTGCTCCAGTATTTGGTGCATACATGTTTAGGATTGTTATCTCTTCCTCTTTCAGTTTTCCCCTAACTAGTATATAGTGGCCTTCTTTGTCTCTTTTGATTGTTGTCACTTTGAAGTTTACATTGTCTGCAAACCTAACAGGTACCCCTGCTTTTTTCTGGGAACCTGTTGCATGGAGGATTGTTTTCCAACCTTTGACTTTCATTCTATGGATTTCCTTTTGAGTAAAATGTGTTTCCTGTATACAGCATATTGTGGGATTCTGTCTCTTAATCCGCTCTGCCAGTCTGGTTCTTTTGACTAGTGAATTGAGGCCATTTACATTGATGGTTATAACGGTCATATGTTAGCTTATTCTTGTCATGCTGTTTACTGATGTTGCTTTCCTACTTTTGCTGTTTAATTTCTTGTTCTGCTTAAGAGTTCCTTTCTATTGCTGTTCTTGGGATTGTGGTCACCTTTTCCTCTGTCTAGAATATCTTTCAGTACCTTTTGTAATGTTGGTTTGGCACTCATGAAGTTTTTCAGTTGTTCTTTGTCATGGAAATGTTTTATTTCTCCATTGAATTTGAAGGATAGTTTTGCAGGATACATCAGTCTGGGTTGGAAGTTGTTTTGTCTCAGAATCTGTAATACCTCGCTCCAAGCTCTTCTTGATTTCATGGTTTCCGTTGAGAAGTCTGCTGTGATTCTGATGGGCTTTCCTTTATAGGTGATCTGTTTCTTTTCTCTAGCAGCTTTTAATATTGTGTTCTTTTGCTGCATATCTGGGATCTTGACTATTATATGTCTGTGGGTGGTTTTATTTGGGTTGTGGCTCATTGGAGTTCTGTATGCTTCATTTCCTGCACATCAGTATCTTTTACCATGCTTGGGAAATTTTCTGCTATTATTTCTCCAAATATTCTTTTTATGTAATTTGTGTTGCCTCCTGCTGTTTCACTGATTCCTATTACTCACCCATTATTTCTCTTTGCTTCATCTTGCAGCTGTTGGATTGATTTCTCCTGGTTCCTTGTTGACTTTAAGAGGTTCTTCCTTTCACAATCGTTAGCTGTCATGCTGTCTTCAGGATCTGAAATTCTATCTTCAGATTCATTCAAGTGGTTTGGCAAGTTTTCAATGGCAGTTTTCATTTCCTGGAAATCTCTTTGAGACTGTTTCATGTGTTTTAATTCATTCCTGAATTGCTCATGTAACATTTCCATTTGTTACCTTTGATCTTCTAGTCTTTTATTTGTTTCTTCTCTGTATGTGTGAAGCATTTCTTCCATTATTATTTTCATTTCATTTTTTGCCTGTGAGATTAGTTCAGATTTAATCTCTTCTATGGCCTGATGGAGTTGTTTCTTTACTTCAGATGTGATCATTTCAGAAATTTTAGGTATGTGGTTTCCTAGTTCTCCTATGTCATTGTGTCCTGTACTTGTTCTGGGTGGCGGTTTGTTCTGAGACTGCATTTTGCCTTTTCGTCTTGTCATTTTGAATGTCAGATGACTAGTGCTCAGGTACTGACTACCCAGGCAGCTCACAAAGAACTCCTGGGACCCTAGTTTACCTGGATGTCAAACTAAACCCAGGGTGGTAGCAGACTGTGGACCACTGGGCCCTGGGACCCCAGGCAATTACTGAGGTACATGGCTCAGACCACACCCACGATGGTGAGGGAGTGCTGGGTTCAGTACCAGAGTGTCCAGTGTGTGGACAGGAAGCATATGGGCCTCAGCCTTGAAGCCTATGGTGGTTAGGCAGTGGCTTCTGCTTCTGGATCCTCACGTAGGAGGGGGGAGCAGGGCTCTCCTCCCAACCACAAGGACCCCAGAGCCTGAGGCTGATTCCACACTGCAGGTCTCAACCACCAAGAGGAATGGGCCCTCCCAGTTCGAGTTCCTTCCTAACTCTAAGTTTTGGAGCAGAACCCAGGTGTAGGCCTTACCATAGGAGAAGGTTTGCGCTGCTCATGTGGCCTCGCAGGTAAGCCTCCTTCACTGGAGAAAGGTCCGACTCACAGAGCTGGGACACGGGCTGTGAAACGCAGCACTGGTGGGCCTTTGTCTCTGGAGTAAGTTCCGTGGGTTTTGTTCATGAAGTGTCTGCCTACATCTATGTCTTCAAGATTTCTAATTTCTCTTCCTGTAGATATAGTGTTTCTGTTTTAATATTTAGAACTTTGATCCATTTTGACTTAGTATAGTGCATGATGATAGCCTTGGGTCTAGATTTAGTCTTCATTCTGTGGAGAGTTATTTTTTCAGCTTCATTTATTAAAAAGGCTACATTCTTGCAGTGCACATTTTTGGACACTTTGTCAAAGATAGAGTGATTGAGTGTGCTTGGGGCTGTTTTCATCTTCCATTCTGTTCTGCTGATTCTTAGGTCTGTTTTATTTAGCCAGTGTAATGCTGATTTTATCACAGTAGATTTGTAGCCTAATTTCAAGTCAGGAATTTTGATGCCTCCTGATGTGTCTTTATTGCCCAGAATTGCTTTTGTTCTTCTAGTTCTCTTCAGAATGTGCTCTAATTTTCAATGTATAGATCCTTTATCTCCTTTGGTAGACTCCTAAATATTTCATTTTTGGATGCCATTGTGAAGGGAATTGTATCCCTAATTTCCCTCTCTGAGAGTTTATTGCTGTGTATGAGAATGGTATTGACTTGGGGGTGTTGATTTTGTATACAGTTACACTACTTAATATAGTATGAAACCTAGAATTCTTTTGGTGGAGTTTTTGGAGCCTTGTATGTAGCATACCATGTCATGTGCAAATAACAATAATTTGACTTCTTTCTCTCCTATTCTTATTCCTTTTATTTCTTTGTATAGTTTAATTGCACTAGCTAGTGTTTCCAGAACTACACTGACTAGGAGTGGTAATAGTGGCCATCTTTGCCTTGTTTTTGATTTTAGAGTGAAAGCTCTCAGTTTTTGACCATTTATTGTGATGTTAGTTGTTGGTTTTTCACAGATGTCTTTTTTTCAGATTGAGATAAAGACCATTTATTCCATTCTTCTGTAGAATTTTTATCATAAGTGAGTGTTGGACTTTGTCAAATGTTTTTTTCTGTATGTACTGAGATGATCATGGGATTTTTTTCTTTGACTATGTTGATATGATATGTTACATTTATTGATTTGCATATGTTGAACCATCTTCGCCTCCCGGGAATGAATTCTACTTGGTCATGGTGTATAATCTTCTTGATGATTTGCTGCATTCTGTTTGCTAGTATCATAATAAAGAATTGTGCATCTTGTGCTCATTAGGGAAATTGGTCAGTACAGCTGTAATGGAGGAAATTAGTACCCCATTCTCACAATTTTATAGATCAACCAGAAAAAAAATCCACAAATAAATATTAGCATTAAAACAAATCTGTGAAGGAATGGACTTAGCAGATGTCTATAGGGTTTTCTACTCCATAACATCAAAGTATCTATTCTGCTCAGCTATACATAGGGCATTCCCCCAAAACACACCATATATTAGCCCAGAGAAGAACATGATTAAGTAAATGCAAAGGAGCTGAAATTATCCCACACATATTATCTGACCAATTTCCAATGAAATTGGGAATTAAGCGCAAAAGAAACCACAAAAACCACATAAACATATGATAATTAAACAAACACCTGAACAACCAAGGGTCACAGAGGAAATTAAAGAAGAAATTAAATAGTTTCTACAATTAAATGAAAGCACCTTTAAAACATACCACAACTTATGGGATGCAATGAAAGCAGTCATATGATGGAAATTTATGGAAGTAAACTGTTACATCAGGAAAATAGAACAAGTACAAACAAACAACTTAATGTTGAAACTCAACATCCTAGAAAAGGAAGGACAAATCAAACCCAAAACTCATACAGGACAGGAAATCATTACAAATATCAGAGCAGAAGTTAATGTAATTAAGACTAAATTTTTTTGAAAAAAATCAACGAATCAGAGTTGGTTCTTTGAAAGATTAAGTAAAACTGATAAATGTCTAGCAAAGCTTATGGAAAGGAAGTGAGAAAAGACTCAAATTCGATCAAGTAGGAATGAAAAAGTGAAATAACAATGTATCCTATAGCTACCAAATAAATGATCAATACCTACTTTAAGAAACCATACTTTAATTTGTTTGCTAAGCTGGATTTTGAATTATAGGGGAGATATCATATCTTTTTCAGGTGAACATTCTGATGCAAAGTACTAATTAAGTTCAATAAGTCCTCACTACTTTCAGTCAGTTTTAAGTTTTTTAAATCAGACACACATTTATTTCTGTTCAGTGACAATGTAAAATCATCAAACTTCTAAATTCAGTTGCAAAAGTTTTCCCGCATCTTTTTGAGTGACTGCTTGTCTTTGCTTCTTTGAGACTATTGAGACCATTTAATATCATCTCTTTTTATTTTAAAGAGAAAAGAAAACAAACAAAATAACAAAAGCAAAGACATAACACAACACAAAAATTATAAAAATGATACAGAATTTCAAAGCAAATTGATAGGAAATTAACAATGGTTATTGTTTTACATATAGCTATCTTCAAAGTGGTTGCTCAGATAACCAGATATAGGCATGTAGGATTTAAAAAATAATTAAACCCTTAACTTCAATAAACCAATAGAAATTAGTAGTATAATTATCCTAGCTATCTTATTATATATATATATATATATATATATATATATATATACACACACACACACACATATGTGTGTGTGCAGCTATCTTATATATATATAAACATATCATGTGTGTGTACATATATATATATATATATACACACACAAGATAGCTAAGTATATATTAGAGTTATGTGTGTAAAAATATTGTCTCCATAGTAAATGAACCTTAAGGAGTAAATAAAATCTGAAAGGTACACTAGATATTGTGAAAGAGAAAGAAATTGCTCAAAAGGAAAGAATAACAGGGATAGGGAAAGGAGAAAAGAAAGAAGGGATATAGATAGATAGATAAAATGATATCTACTTTGATTTTACATTTCCCTTCATGTTTTTGGAAATAGCTATATTTATATTTACTCTATTTCTTCATTTCCTCCAGCTGAATAGCTAAAGTAAATAAAGATAATAAAAGATGTGTTGATGTTCTTCATCTTCATACAATTATATCAGTGTTTTCTCCTCAATAATTTGTAGAAGTAAGCAAATAAAGGAGTGAACCAGAAGGTATAAATAGAAAAGAAAATACAAATAGTCTTGGGGCACATCCACATTTAAACATTTAAAGAGAAGGTAGAGATAAAAAGTTCACTTTTTAGAAAATGATACAATTTTAAAAGAAATATTCAGAAATGTAGGTCTAAAAATAAGAGCAAGAAAAGACAATAATTATAATAATTTGTCATTTCAGCAAGCATGCTCAGTCAGTATCTCAGGTAGGTATTACGTTGAGTACTGACATACATTCACACGGAAGCCCCTGGCATGTAATTAATAATATAAATCCAAAGGTAGACTACAGTGTTTCCTTGTTTATTTTTCTATAGCTGTGGGGGAGAAATGAGAATGGGATGCTAGACTTCCGGGAAGATGGCGACCGGGTAGGCAGCAGAGAGAGAACCTCCCAGAGGATTACCACCCAAACAATGAAATATAGCAATATGAAGACAGAAATGAGGACTTCCAGGAAGAAGACGACCAGCCGAGAGAGTGAGTGCAGAGGGAAGAACGGCTTCAGCTC
>PVLD010018450.1:0-38982 GCA_004027595.1 Dinomys branickii | reverse complement strand
AAATATTTGGAGGGGGATCAATGGCAGCGTGCCTTTGTGTGTAATACTGTCACCAGGAAGCCATTTTCTGATGAAGTGAAGAACAAGCCCCTCACTTCGTCAGTCCTCGGTTTTATGTGCCCATAACAGAAGAATTCAGGCAGGACACATAGATGGCCATGCAGAAGAACTGGTGCAATTTCTTGTAAAGTAGATATAGAGAGTGTGACACCTTTAACAGAAAAGGCAGACAGTGCCAAGGAAGGCAGCTGCCTTGTATTTGAGCCCACATCCCTTTATGTAGAGGAAAGTCATCCCCGGGACTCAGAGAACCACGGTGAGTATGATAACACTTGTCAACATTTTGCTTAGAAACTACTTCAGAATGTCAACAAGCCTTCCTGCCCTTTCTAGCTGATCAGTGTTTCCTCCAAAATTGCAGTCCTCTAAAAGACATAGGGCAGTTAAGTTCTTCAGTTAAACAAGGCTTACTCCCAGGCTGGAGGTTCTTTAAAGAGCATTTCCCCTCTTGACATCACTGGGGTGCAGGCGATGGCATCCAGAAACCTTAGGTGCATGCCTAGTTCAGAATTATTCTCCAGGTCACCGGGAAGCAGAAGCCAGGGTAGAATGAGTGTACTTAAAATGGCACCGTGTTCCGTGGGTTCCCTTCAATTCTGAAAGCTAGCACATGGTTAAACATGTATTACACATTGCCATCTGTTTCTTTACCTCAATGGCAACACATCTGGTATAGGTCTGTGTATGTGTGCCTGCATGGGCCTTTGTACACTTGTGCAACATTTGGTTTTGGAAAGCTGTAAGGTATGACTTTCAGCTCATTTGTTCATATTTCTATCTTATGAAGCATGAATCATGTTGTTGATATGTTTCTTCTATATTAAAAATATGCAAATTGCACTAGTTTATTTGATTAAAAAAAAGGTACACCCTTTCTTTGAGGTAGGTTCTAAGTTTCCACAAACTGGATGTGACCTTGTCTACGTAAACTTTAAAAAGTATATGCATGTTGTTTCTCTTTCCCTGTCTTTTCTTTTTCTATCTCTCTCTCAATATGTGTGTTATTCTTCTTGACAGTTAGTATGTTATACTAAAGAAACACCTCACCTACAGTAAATTAAACTCATAATCCCAATGACTGTTCAGCATTTACCAACATCCCAATGGAATTATTTACCTCCTTTGCAAACTTAGGAAACTTACTATCTTCTTTAAAGAAAAAGTCAAGTTACTTAAAAGTGCGAATATACCTCTTTCCTGATGCATATTTGACAAGTTCGTTTTTTTCTAAGGTTCATCAAGACAACGTTTTCTGATTTCATGTTTTCTACGCCTGTGGAGGTCACAAATCTAATGATTCCTTTTTCCACCGTCACCCTTCGAATGAAGCAAAATCATTACAGAAAAGTAGCTTTCAGTTATCCATTTGAAAGCCACGTTCTGTACAACTATTAAGGTAGGAACGATATCCTGGAGAGCTTGTCTAGAGACTGTAGCAGGGGCGCCCAGCTGGGCATATGCTCTTTTCTGAGGAAGCGATCCTCCTGTCTCTGGAAAGACTGTCCTCTTTGACCAGGCACACAGATTCAGGAGGGATGCACAGAGAGTAATGCGGGAGGAGGGGAACCCGGCTAGGCAGCTAGATCAGCCGAGTCATGGCCCGAGACCAGTGGGCTGACAGGTGCTGCCGCTAGATCGCCCTCACATGCCGGAGACTATACTCTCACAGTCTGCCCCTAGCTGTTTCACTATTGCATACTTCCAGAAACATTAATTGCACACAGGAGTGTCTACGTACATGCACTTTTCTTAAAATGAGCTGCAAGAGCAAAACTCTCAGACTGAGTTTCAATTTTCTGTCACTGCTATTCCAAATTCACATTACTGAAAGTAGAGACTTCCTTAGACCTGCTTGTACTGTAACATCTTTGGAAATCTGAAGGCTCCTGAGCAGAGTAATTCTTAAAAATAATGAGGAAATGCCTTTAATAAATCGAAGCTCAGTATGATCTCCAGCATTTCAGTGCCACAGAAGATAATGCTCTGGCACAAAATACATTTTTAGCCAAAGGTGTTTGAGAAACAGTGGCCAGCAGAGGAGCATTTTAATTTCTGCTTTCCCTTCAGAAACCTCTTATCCAAAACTCCCATTTGAAAGGTTCTATCCTGGTACCACAAAAGAGCATCACTCTTCAACGTGTTTAGGTTTTGGCACTTAATTGGTTCCCCATTTCCTTATGGTGACTGCTCTTTTACGGAAGACATGCACTATACATTCTTGTGCTTTTATCACATTCCTTTGTTTTACGTCAATTAAATCAGTGGGGCTAGCTGTAAACTCTAAGGCAATGAGAGCCCAATGTTTCTGTTCTACATAAGAGAAATGTTTTGGCAATTCCAGCATTACCATGGCTCTCCAATTTAGAATTTCCCTGTGTAATTCAATAAAACGCTTTTCATAACTATTTTTGTGTTATATACATACATATATACACAATATTTTAATGAGTATACAGATTTTTAACTAAAGTCTTCTGTTTTCCTAATATTACCCAGTATTTTGACAGGGGAATTCTTCATATAGAACACTGAAAGGAAAATTCTAAACACTTTCAAGTACATAGAAACATATATAAAATTATAATTTTAATTTAGCACTCTTTCAACTGTTCTTAATTTTGTTCCCTGTCCACCAACTGAATTCTGCTGCAAGTGTCCAAGTCTAGATAGGTGTCCCACCAGAGGTGTCAGGCTATTTGAAGACACAGAAACAAGGGAACTGAATGAACGACTGGTGACTCAGTGGCTTACTTGTCTTTATGAGAGGAGGTGAATGTCTCTCTCAAATTACAGGGGGGATCAGAACCAACTTTGATGATAACATAAATCAGTGAGTGGAACAGACAAAGCCCAGCAGAGCAATGCATCGAGGGAGAAGGTAGGGCCACAATGGGCTTGTTATAAAGGCCTCACAATGTCCTTGTAAAAGCTTTCTGTCCTTGGCCTATACAGCACAGAACCCAGTTGTCATAGAAACCAGAGTATTATCCTAGCAGTCAATTTGACTTGAGCTTTCCACAGTAACTGGGAAGTATAAACGTATCCTCAGATTCAAGGCTATGAATGACTACATGATTATCATAATAGGAGAGATCATACTATCATTTCCATAGAAATTACCATGGAAATACATTGAAAGGATTTTGAAACCATGGGTAAAAGTGATTTTAAAAAGGGGAGTAAATCTTTATGTATTCTCCCATCCAATACACGAACCTGTTTCAGATTCTGGTAAGTAGAACCACAGAGGGTGTGCTTCCTTGAGATGGGTCTCAAAATGAATACTACTCAAAATCCTTCCTAAAACTGGTGTAAACTCTCAGTAGCTCCAGATAATGTGGCTTAGAAGCAGAAATGTTATCCTTTGCAAGAAGAAAGAACAAAATCCTCAGGAACACAGCTTTGAATCACAGCTCAGTGTTTTACATATGACTCATGATGATGAAAGAAAATGAGGTAGGCGAAACATTTTCAGAATCTGGCCATTAAGATGATGTTAAGGAGCTGGGGATATAGCTCAGTGGAATAAACGCCTGCCTAGCAAGCGCAGGGTCCTGAGTTCAATTCCCAGTACAGTGCAAAAAAAAAAAAAAAAAACAAAGATGATGTTAATTAGGGTACAGCTCCTGTGTAACATGTGAGAGTAGGATTTTCCCTCCACCAAGTTTTGTTATTAATGATGGAGCTACGTGGTAACTGCAGTAATCCCCAGGAGTATAACAAGGCCATATGGGAGGGTGCTCTGTAATGTAGGAACAACATGAGGAGGAGAAAATTTAGTGACTCTCAGACCTGCACATAAAGTACTAAGAGCACCAGCTATGGAGGAAGTCCCTGGACTGAGAATCCTGGTGAACTGCCATTGAATATTTATGCAGATATTCATAGGGGAGCAATGATTCCTGTAACGACCCGCAGGCTCCTAGTTCCTATACCTTCACTTTCATTTCTCCTTGTCTTTAACAACACAGGGATAATCATGAACACACCCTGAAGGTGGAAGGAAGGAACTGACAGACCAGGAAAGGCAGCACTCAAAGAAAGGTACTACTGTGAGTCCCTTCCCTTGGGAGTTCATTGTATCTCCTAAATATTCCAAGCTGAGCACCAGGGAGAACTGTCACCAGGAAGCTCTAACAGGTGGAGAAGATAAACTAAACTAAACAATAAAAGCCCCTTGTTTTTGGCCTCATAAGCTAAACAAAGGACACCAGCAAAGCTATACTCAGGAGAACCACCCTGCCTGGCAACCAAAGCACTGCTTGCGTGGTTCACCAAAATGTAGTCATCAAGACCAGCCTACAACTGGTCATACACACCAGGTTCAGAACAGTGGCCATTTCCCCAAAGCATCAGTGAGCAAGGCCCACAGGTGGCACCTGCACAGATTGTGTGTGAGATTACCAGAGCCAGAGGAAAACTCATGAGAATAGCAGTGGTCCAAGGTCTGAACAATACATTTTCTTTTGAAGCAAACTGTCCCTAAAGTTGACTTAAATTGGACCTACATTGCATGGTTCTCATTTATTGAAATGGAATATTTATCTAAGTTCAACAGCCTTCTAATGTAATCAATAAAATTCCAGGATTGAATAAGGAAATCCCTCATCATACCAACAACAATGGAATATATTTTCAATGATATACTAAGTGAAACAAGCCAGTCACAAAAATTCTGATACTGAATAACATTATTTTTTGTGGAATCTCAACAAACAATTCCTAGATGCAGGGAGTAGAATAGTGAGTTATTGGGGGGGGCAGGATGGGGCTTGCGTGGAGGTGTGGGGTTTGAGATATTGGTCAAATTGAGCAATACTTTATAAGATAACAAGTTGTGTGCTTCTAATTCATTTCATGGGTGATAATATGTGAGTTAATTTGATAATAATGACCATTATTCTATACACACATATATCAAGCCACTATTTGTACACTTTTAAAATATACAATATCTATTTGTCCGGTGTATATTTTTTAAAGTAGCACCACAAAATTCTCTGTATTATTCTGCTACAAAGCATTGCAGAAGATAAACATTAGGTGGGCATTTTAGGGAGTATGGTGATCCAGAGGTGGTGGTGAAATCTACAGACTACAATAGATGTTCCATGCCTGGGCAGATATTATATGCTTGAGCGTGTTATGTTAGTGTTCAGCTTTGCAAATAAAATTTAGGTTCATTTAATGTTGACTGCCCAACATAACAGCAGAATGGTAACAGCAAATAAAATTTTCTATTACTCATGGCTATATAAATTAGAAAGAAAAAGCTGTTTCAGTGAGATGCTCATACAACCTATTAATGAACATAGGAGACACTCCTTGGTGGTTGTTGGAGGGACTCAAAAGCAAGAAGAATCCATCTGTACCCTTATGGAATCCATAGATTATGTGTCAAGGAGTTCAAGAAGTATACCTTCATACAAAGTGTGTACGTGAATTCAGCAGTGTTTTCAAGGAGGAGAAAATGGTGAAGAAAACCAACTCCTACATTCTAGACTTTTCCTGCAATCACAGAATATAGTTCTGTGGATGACTGTCAGATGTAGTTAAAAAAACCATAGGATGCTTCCTAAAATCTGAAATTTAAATACACAACCAATATTACATAGCATATACATATGGTAAAATTTAAAGTATGAATTTAAAATTAATTTTAGCTGTATGTCCTGTATTTTATTTTTCTCAAGTTGGAGTCATTCACAACTGTACTTTTTAATAGCAATACCCAAATTATTTTTCTTATATAATAGAAACCATGATATATTTGAGCTGGTGCATCTGACTTATTTCACTTAACATTCTGTTATCAAGTTGAATTCATTTACCCATGAATGCTTCAAGTTTTTCTTTCTTTATGGCAGCATAATACTACATCCTGCTTAAGTACTACTTTTTTCCATATCCATTCATGTATTGATGGGCATATACACTGTTTCCTAGACATAGCTATTACCTTAAAAGTTGGGCTATTAGAAGCATGGTTATACATGTGTCCCTGTAATATGATACTTTTAACTCTTTTGAGAATATAACTAAAAGGGGTATATCTGGGTAAAATGGACTTTCAGATTTCAATTTTTTGACATAACTCCACACTGATTTCCATAGTGGTTTTATGAGTTTACATTTCCATCAAACATGTAGTAGATTTGCTTTAACTTTAGCAGAGTTTCAGCAGCATTTGTTATTATTAGACTTTTTGCTGATAGCCATTTTTTTCTGGTATATGATGGTATCTCAGCATAGTTCCAATTTGCAATTATCTGATGGCCAGGAATGATGAACATTTTTGCATGTATTTCTTAGCCAGCTGTACTTTTCCTGAGATGTGTCCATTTATTTCAGTTGCCCAGTTTTTGATAGGATCTTTTATTTGGGGGCTTCAATTCTTTGAATTCTTCATATATTCTTGATGTCCACCTCTGTTTATGGCAGAGCTGGGAAATGTTCCCCATTCTGTAGATTATATCTTGGCTCTGATGGTTGTTTCCTGTGCTGTGCAGAAGTTTTTATTTTGAGCAATCTTTTTTTTTTTTTTTTTTTTTTGGCGGTACTGGGGATCGAACTCAGGACCCTGCGCTTGCTAGGCAAGCGCTTATTCCACTGAGCTATATCCCCAGCCCAGAAGTTTTTATTTTGATGTGGTTGAAGATCAAAGAGCTGTTCTGTGCCTAGGGTTGTTTCTGCTTTACCTGTTCTGTTCCATTGATCTACACGCTTGATTTCTGCCAGTACCCAGCTATTATAATCACTGTGTATTCATAATGTACCTTCGATTCTGGGATTGTGATGCCACCTGCATTGTTTTTGTTACCCGGGATTGTATTTGCTCTTCTGCACCTCTTCTGATTCTATAAAAATTTTAGGATTGTTTTCTCCAGCCCTGTGAAAATTAACATTGGTATTTTGATTAGAAATGCAATAAATCTGTATATCAGTTTTGGAAGTGTAGCCATTTGATCATGTTGCTTTTGCCTAAAGAAGAACAAGGCATATTTTACCATTTCCTTTGGTCTTTTTTGATTTTTTTCTCTCAGGGTAATGTTCTTTTCATTACAGAAATTTTCCTTTCCACAGTAGGTTAATATCTAAGAATTTGTTTTTTGGATCATATTGAAAATGGTAATGTTTTCTTAATTTATCTATAACGTGAGCTCATTATTAGTGTATAGGAATATTATGGACTTTTGTGTATTTATTTTGTATCCTGCTGCACTGCTGAATTAGCTTATCAATACCAGGAGATTTTGGTGGATTTTATATGGGGGTGTAGTAAGAAAATATGTCATCATTAATTATTATATTTGGACTTTGTAGTTTTCTATGCATATCTATTTTGTTGCTTTCTCTTGTCTGTTTTTTTCTTTTTGCCTTTTATTTCTCCTCTGTAGCCAATGTTTCAAGGACTGCATTGAATGGGTGTGGTAACAATGGACATCCTTATTATGTTCTTGATTTTAGAAGAAAGGCCTTCAGTTTTTGTCCAGTGTTGCCAAGTGGTCATAAATGTCTTTTATCATACTGAGATGAGGAATTTCTGTACCTACTTTCTTGACAATATTTTCTCATGAATGGATGTAGTATTTTTTTCAAAAGCTTTTTCTGTATCTATAAAGATGACCATGTGAAGGTTTTTCTCTTGCTTCAGTTTATATGATGCATTGCATGTATTGTTTTCTGTGTCTTGAAGCATTCTTGCATCCTTGGGATGAAGCCTACTTGGCCATGCTGTATGATGTTTTCTGGTATTTATCATTCTGTTGCCAGGAACTTGTCAGCGATTTTTGCATCTATGTTCTTTGGAGAATTGGCCTGTACTGCATTCTTTTGATTGGATCTTTTTGAGTTTGTGATCAGGATAATGTTAGCTTCTGAGAATGATTTTGGTAGTAATCCTTCCCTGTATATTTCATTAAAAATTTTGAAGAGTGCCATGTTAGTTCTTTCCCAAAGTTCTTGTAGAATTCGAATGTGAATCCATCAGGTCCTGGGATTTACTTGCTTGATATTTTTTAAAATTGTTGCTTCCATTTCATTATCTTTATTGGGTTGTTCAAGATGTTTATGTCTTCTTGCTTCAGTTTTGCGAGCTCATACATATCTCGGAATCTATTCTTCTGCATTGTCCAGTCATTTGGCATATATATTTGTGAAGTAGTTGCCAATAATTTTGTGAATTTCAGCAGTGACTGAAGTGATTTTACATTTTTTGCACCTAATTGCATTTATTTGTGTTTTTCTTTCTTTTTATGGTGAGATGGACTAGGGGATATTCTAATTATTTTATATTTTCAATGAAGAAGGTTTTCAATTCATGATGTTTTTGCATTTTATTTTCTTTTTGCCTCTATTTCATTAATTTCTGCTCTTAGATTTATAATTTCCTTCCTATTACAAACTCTGTGTTTGTATTGTTCTAGATTTTCTAACATCTTGAGATGCATCATTAGGCTATTTGTTCTGGCTCATTCAACATTTCTGATTTTGGCTTTCAACGCTCAAACTTCCCATACAGAACTGCTTTCATTGTGTGCCATTGGTACAGGTACATTGCACTGACATTGTCATGTAATTCTAGGAACTGTTTTATTTCTTCCCTTTTCCTCTGTGACTTACTGAATATTTGAGAGTGTTTTGTTTAATTCCATATGTTCACACAGTTTGTTTGGAGTCTGTTGCTTGTGATTTCTTTTTTCATTGCCTAATGATCTGATATTGTCCACAAAAAGGTGGAGATTCTTTGGTATTCATGTAGCCATGCTTTATTAATTAATATATGATGTATTTGGGAGAAAGTGTCATGTGTGGCTGAAAAGTGTATGTTAATCTCTGATATTTCTTCTGTGAATTTTGTTTAGTTGATCTGTGTCTTTTAGGGAATGGGATATTGAGTTCTCCCAATGTAACAGTAGATGTCTATGTGATCTTTAATGTCAGTTAGAGGGTTTTTCCCCTCTGAATTTGAATGTACTCTTTTGTAGAATGTATATTTGTGGTTGTATCCTCATTCTAATAAATATTTCTGATTACCATTATGTGATGTTTTTCTTTGCCTCTTTTGATCAGATTTGACTGATAATCCAGATGGTCTGGAAACATTTTAGCAGCCCTTGTTGATGTTCTGGTTCCCCTTGTCAAAATATTGCTTTCCAGCCTTTGGTGTTTAGTCTGTTTTTGTTGCATTTAACTGTGTTTCTTTTATACTGCATACTATTTGGTTTTGTTTCTAAATCCTATGTGCTAATCTTTGTCTTTTGATTGGGAAGTTCAGCCCATTTATATTAAGAGCTATACTTTATAGGTATTTTCTTATTCCTGTTATTGTATCAATTTCATGTTGCTCATTTGCTTTCTTTTCTTTCTATATCCTTACTACATATTCTGGATGTATTCACTTTATTAGACCTTTTGGAATTGTTTGCTTTATTCTCTCCTGGTAGGTTACTGTTGAGAATATTTTAGAGTGTGATTTGGTCGTTATGAATTTCCTCAGGTTTTAGTTTTCATTGAAGTATCTCATTTCTGCTTCCATTTGAAAGATAATATTACTGGATATAGCAGTCTGTGCTGGACACTGTTTTCTGTAAGAGCTTGGCAAACTTCATTCTCTGCTTTTCTTGCTATTAAAGTTCATGTTGAGAAATCTGTTGTAATTCTGATAGGTTTTGCTGTATGGGTTATTCATTGATTCTCTCTAGCAACCTTAGAGTTGTATTCTTGTGTTGTATTTCTGGTTTTTTAATTATTTTTGGAATAGAGGAATTTTCCTTTTTAAATTGTGATCATAGGTATTCATAGTTCTGTATGTATCCCTTATCAGTACATTCATATCTCTTTCCTTGTCTGGAAAATTTTCGGTTACTTGTGAAGAGGTTTTTTTTCCCTTGTGTGACGTCTTCTGATTTTTCCCTAATTACAATCACTCTCATATG
This sequence comes from Dinomys branickii, assembly GCA_004027595.1. NCBI lineage: Eukaryota > Metazoa > Chordata > Mammalia > Rodentia > Dinomyidae > Dinomys > Dinomys branickii. The sequence continues at coordinate 28,984 of PVLD010018450.1, read as the reverse complement.
AGACCTCTTTGAGTCATTCAGGATTCTTAGACTCACTATTCAAGTTCTCATCTTGTTTTTAAGGAATCTATTCTTTGCTCACCACTGACCACAGTGCTGTCCTCTAGGTCAGCCATGGTGTCATTGCATTAGTGGCTTCTGCTACTCTTCCATTCAATCATCTTTTCAATTCTTGGATTTCTGTTTCAAACTTTGTTTTGGATTCCCATTGCTGTCTATGCTGGGTATTCCACTTTTCATCTCATTCTTGAGCTCCTCTGGATATTCATTAGCATGCTCTCCAGACTTGCTAGTCATTTCTTTCATTTATGATCATTATGTGATTAGCTATGTGCTCTTTAGTTTCTCCAAGCAACTTACTGCTATTTTACCTCCATTTGTGCCCCTTCAGACCTATCTGCTGTGTAGCTTCTCATTCCTCTCCCTCATTGGTACCTGTAGCACCATGGGAGTAGTTGCAGTCTTTCGAGGCTTTTTGTTGCCTTCCCTTTGATGTGCCTAGTTTTTGTTGTTGTTGTCATTTGTTATCTGACTTTCTGTTCAGTGTATGCAATTTCTTCAACCAACTGCCGCATTTCTTCACCAGCAGCATCAGTACTATTTGATACCACTGTGATATCCAGCTATTGGCGCAGAAAGAAATACAGTTGCAGGCCACTATTATGTTCCATTGTGTACAGTAGCAAATTCAGGAAAATCAATAGTATCAAAAGTCAAATGAATACTGATGACAACCAAGAAGGGCCCAAGGACAGCTGTTTACCAAAACAAAGAGGACTCTGATTTTAGTGAAGACATTTAGCCAACCTGGATATTTGCCAACAGAATTTCAGAGCTCTGAGTTCCTTCGAATGTTGGCAGCAGTTCCAGAATTTAAACATCCCACTAGGCTGAACGTGTTCTTCTTTATCACCAAACCATCTGATGATTAGTCCCAGCACACCCAGCCTTCCACCACAGAATCACAGTCCCAGGATCTTCCTGGTCTAAGTGAGGCCTCGTGAGAGGTCCCGAGAGGTCCCTGTTGAGCTTCCACCTTCTTCAAGCCTGTGTCCCAAGGCAATATTGTACCCAATCTTTGTGGAAGTTATCACCTTTGTCCAGAAGTCAGATTTTTCTCCTGGGTGGTGTACACCTCTTCACTGAGGTTATTCTGTCAGTGGTCAGCTCCCTTGCTTTGTGCTTTGAAGAAACCAGGGACTGGATGGATATAGAGCACTCAGTCCTTGAGTGTGGTTGATTGACAACTGTTGGTAAAGTTGTAACACCCTGCTGAACTGAATCAGCATGGTGCTAGGTGTTGTAGGTCCACGTGAGAATTGTTGTTAACAAAATAAAAAAGAAGAATAGAAAAGACAATGAAGAGATTTTGTTAGGGATTTTTGGTTGTCTTAGTGCTCCTGGTTTTTCTGGAGGATCTTGTCACGCTGGCTTTCCTGACAGGAGCTTGTTTGTTCTCATCATCAAAAGACCTCAGGACCTTGCTGTTGCTAGGAGTGGCTTCTGTTTACTTTGCGGGAGCTCTGGGCTTCACTTTGAGCATTACTTCCTGGCTACAGGTGGGAGGATGGTGGACTGTTCAGTGTCCTGGAGAAAGTTGTCCTGTTGGCTTTCCTGATATAGACACAGCTGTTACTGTGAGAGGAGCTCGAGACTTCATTGTCTCTGAAAATGACTGCGGCGCCTTTCAGGGGAACTCTGGTTCTTACTTTGAGCATTGTTTCCTGGCTCCAGTGCAGAGTCCTCAGCCTGCTGGCACACATCCTTCATTCACCTGGCACAGACCTTCTCGCTTCTATCACTGACCTGCAGACCTTCCCAGAGCAAATCTTTGAAACAGACATGCATGGGACATTGTTGTGGGCTTTTGGCCTCTAGTTGGACTTATGAGTGGTGTTGTGATGGGCTCTAAGTCTAGCTGGACCCATGCAAGACACTGCTGTGGAATTCAGTACTACAGATGGATTCATTTGGTGTTTAGTATGCGGACAGATTTCCTGCACTGTCTTTGTATATGACTCTTTGGGCGACTATTATAAAATACTCCTATAAATTATGTGTCCTGTATTGTTTCCCTTGTAAACTCTGACTATAACACTGAGTCTTCCAGGATCCAGCAACTGGTCGTGTAAGCCTTGGTTTTGGCTGGGTGCAAAGTGGGTGCTCTTTGACCCCGCCTGGCTCTTGCATGGTTCCCCATTGTGTGAGAGTGTTTCCTAAGTGAGGACTTGTGCCTCCCACATCCTCTGACAGAGGGCATATCTTTGAAATCCCCAGAGAATCCTCTCAAATTAACAATTAGTTTAGAAGTTGTTTTTCTGTGAAATTGATTATCAAATCCAAACTAGAGCAGTCACATAAGTGTAATCTTTTCAACTTGCTGCTGCATTCAGTCTGCTGATATCTTCCTCAGAATATTCAAATCTGTATCTGCAAGGGACTTTCTTCTATACTTTCACTCTGATTCGGGATCATGTTGGTGTTAGCTTCATAAAATGAGTATGAAAGAATTCCTTCATCCTGTAATTTTTGGGAAGACTTTCATGAAGATAATTTTTCATTCCTTTAAAAATATTTCCTAGAATTCATCAGTGAATCCACCTGGTGTTTGGTTTTCATTATTAGGGAGGTTTCTGATTAGTGAATTCCTTTTTAAAGGAATTTTCTATTTTTTGATGAATGAGTTTATATTGTTTATGTATTTCTCAAACTTTTGTGCTTCTCACAAATAATATACTTTTGTCATATGCAGTTATTCATTGTCTCTTGTCACCCTTCTATTAAGTATATTAGTAATGTCCCTCGTTTAATTTCATGTTTTAGTAATTCTCATCTTGTCCGTTTTTACTGAATCTACCTATGTTGTGTCAACTGTTGCTTATGATTTCTACAAATTGACTTTTTTGTTGTGTCTTTATTTTATTCTCTATTTGTTTCATCTTTGCCATAATCTTTAGCACAATTTGGTTCCTTCAAGCTTTTGGTTCAGTTTACTCTAATTTCTTCAGTTCTTTAAGGCATAACTTGCTTGTTTTTTTATCTTATGCAAGTATTGCTATGGTTCTCTCTCTGAGGTCTATGTACATTGAAATCAATAGTTTTGGTAGGTTTTTGTTTTCCTTTTTATTCATTTGAAAGTCTTTTTCCATTTTCCTTCTGAGTTCCCCTTGAAAGAAATGATTGGGAGTATTGTATAATTTCTATGTATCTGTGCATTTTCAAATTTTCCTTCTATTATTGATTTCTGGCTATATTACTTTGTGGTCAGAAAACTTTCCATACAATTTTAATTTTCACTTTGTAATTATAGAAACTTGTTTTGTGTTCTTACAAATGTTCTTACAATGTTGCATTACATTGTTGCATTTGAACTTGAGATGAATGTTTACTTGGTTGTTTAATTTTATCACTTTCTGTGTATGTTTTTTAGGTCTGATTGTGTTGGACTATCATGTTTATTCAGCCAAGTGATCTTTTTCAAATGTCTATCATTGAAAGTAGAGTATAGAATACTATATTATTGTAGAATTGTCTATTTCTCATCTATTAGTTGCAAATATCTGGAAGCCAGGATAGAGGAAAACTTCGTCAACTTGATAAAGAATATCTGCCAAACACCATGGATAACACTGTGTTTTTTAAAAAATAATATTTTGTTATGCATGTATCAGGGATGATAGCCAAAAAAGTTGTTATAATATACAGATGGTCCTGCGTTCCAAGTTTTTACCTTTGTGATGGTGCAGAAAGAGAGCACACTTGATGGAAACTCTTCCCAGAATTTGGATCTCCCGGCCTGTGATAGCTGGTGTGATACTCGCTGGTGTCGGTGGCCAGTGAAAGTGGGCCGCAGCTCCCAGGCAGCTAGATGATCATCAGGGCAGCCAGCTAATTCTCTAGAGTGTACTGAAGTGCTAAGCTATGGTGTTTGGTGGGTTGAGGTTATTAATGGTTTTGTCACTTCCAAAATTTTCTCCTTACAATTGGCTTTTCAGGACAACAATTCTAGGCTGAGTTAACGATCACTATAGAGAACGGTTACTGTACTGAAGCAAAAAGAACTATCTATCATCTCCAGAGTTACACAATGTTTCTCCCCTTGCCAAGGACCACTACAGTGGATCGCTTCACAGGAATACTGAATATAGTACCGTATTATTAACTATAGTTTTCATGTTGTACACTGGACTTATCCACATGTGCATCTAGCATAGGTGCCACTTGGGGTCTTTTGAGGAACCTCTGTTTAGCTCTTCTTTCTACCCTAACCTTAGTAAGCACTTTCACTTTCTATCTTTCCATATTTGAACCTGTTAGAAAATTGTTATGTATTCTCATTTTCCAAAACCTTTCATCAATGTATAACATTTTTCTTTGTCCCTGTAAAAATTTTTAAATCCAACGTTAGCATATGTCAGGGATTAGATATGAAATATTCTCCAAAAACTCATATTTGGATGTGGGTCCTGGGTGGACTCCTTGGAGGTGTGACCTGAAGAGGGCTGTATTCTTTCCCAGGCTCTTCCCTCTCTATCTTTGTCTCTGTCTCTGTCTCTGTGTCTTTCTTCCTCTTCCTCCTGCTTCTCCTTACTGCCATGACCTGAACCTTGGTGCCATGATCCTCCATTATATCATTTCTATTTTGGAGACGGCTAACTGTGCATGGGTTTAATCTGGAAATCAAATAAAAATTTTCCTCCTTTGAAATTAGAAGTGTGAAGTACTTTGTGCCACAGGTTAAAAATTCACTAGCACATTACAGCCAGTTCCACTCTGTTTTGTTCCCCCTTTGCATTTTTTATTGTTGGTGCTCTGTATTCTAGCTGTGGTCGTAATCTTCTAATTTTTAAATGTTATGCATGTGTTCTCTCTTTGATCACTGAAATGTCTTCTATTAGCCTGATGGTCAGGTTTGATTTGAGAGATTTGTTAAATACATGAAGCCAATAGAAAGGAAAAGGAGGGAAGGAAAATAAAAGAAAGAGAAAGAGGGTAAAACAAAACCTGTCTTGGTATTTGTGCTCTGACTCCTAAATTGGTGCCTATTTCCTACACAAAGCCAAGCCATTCACAATTCCATGTTAGGTTTCTCTTGTTGCTTCCCTGAAGCACTATCAGCCAGAAGTGAAAGCCTAGTTTTTTGTTTTTTATTTTTGTTTTTGTTTTGTTTTTTGAGAATGTGTGTAGCCTCTGGCATGCGTTGATCTTTTTTGTTTACATCATACAAACAGGAGAGCATGAGCGGCCTTATTCCTAGGAGATACCTTTCATTCTCCCTTCTTACCAGTCATTTTGATTTGTCTGTAAGTTGCCCTGTCTGTTATTTTTGCCCCAGGTCATGGCTTGTATAGGGTTTTAAATGCTTTTGAAGGATATTGATCCCTGGAGGAAGTTTTCATGCAGGGAAATTTAATATAAATCACTCAACAAATCTTTCATGGACATGCCACAAAAATTGAAACAGACAACTGCCATTCAAAACAAAGAAACAAGCAAAGCAAAAAAGCATGGCCTCACTCTAGTACTAGCAAATGACAGGCATATGAGCTTTTCTTTCCCTGGCAACCTCAGATCTGGTGAGTAGGGGATGATATGCAGTTGAATAATAACACATTAGCACTTATTGCCAAAGTTTAAGTCTGTCTATCTATCTATCTCTCTATCTCTCTACCTGTCTAACATCTATCTGTTGTGTATCATGGTAAATAAGGTTAAATGAAAGAATAAATAAAATTTACTATCTTCATATATATATTAGTAATTTATTGTATGCTTAGCAGTATGTTCCTATTGTGGTGAAATAGTTCTCTAGAATGTTGCCTGTTTCCAAACTGAAAAGTCTGTACTTACTCAGAAAACAATGCTCATTCCCTTGTACAAGCCTGTGTTCACTATCCTTCCACCTTCAACTTCTATGAGATCAGTTTTTGTAGATTCCACATATGAGTGTAGCCATGCAGTGTTTCAGTGCCTGGTTTGTTTCACCTAATATAAGATCTTAAATTTCATTCATGTTGTAGTTTATGACAGCATTAGTTTCCTCTTAAAGTCTGGATAATATTGTATGTAGCTACTACTACACTTTTATTTTTTTTATTTTTATTTTTATTTTTTTATTTTAAAAAAAATAAAAGTACAAAAACATATTAACAAACAGACACCAATTAGCATAAAAAATAGTACAATCACAACTGATCTATAGACAAGGTGACATGGTCTCAACCGTGGTTATTGCTTTATCCATTGATATCTTCGAAGTGTAAATCTATGAACCCATATACAGACATGCAAAATTGGTCAGACAATCCTCTCAACAACAGAAAAACACAAAAACCAAAAATCCAAAGACAGAAAACAAAACAGGCAAACAGCAACAACAACAACAACAACAACAACAAAACCACCAATAGTTGCTGCTTTGCATATTGATATCTTCGAAGTGTGTGTTCAGGATAACACATACAGACATACAATATTGATCAAATAACCCGTCATCAATTATTCCTTAGCATTAAGTGATATAATACAATAGTAGAACCATGTTAGCCTTCCTGCATATATGTATATTCATATATACATACATACATTTTTGTCTCTTTCTTTTATTATTTGGATTTTTCAACTTCTTAAAAAAGTTAACCACAAAACAGCCTCAGGTAAGTCCTTCAGGAGATGTGGCAGAAAAAATCACTGCTATAGATGATACCACTGTCCCTAAGGAACTCTTTGTGGGAGAATATATGGTGTTGTAAGACAGTGATACTGATTATTGTGATTCTGTGTAGACCTAGACTAATATGTGAATTTGTGTCTTCAATTTTGTCAAAAAATGTAGAGACAAAAATGAAAATGAAGGTATTTAAAAATAGAAAGAGTTTATAGAATAAGGATATAAAGGCAATATTTTGTGCAACTGTATAATGTGCTGTATTTTAAATTATCTTATTACACAAAAGTAAAAAAAAAGTAAATTTTATAAACTAAAGCTGTCACCACAAATTAAGGTTCAGTTATTATTTAAGGAAGAGAAACATTTTCTATAAATGAAGTTCAGCCTAAGTGTACTGTGTTTATAAAGTCAATAAAACATGCCCAAGCCTTCACATTCACTTTCAACTCACTCAATTACTCACCCCAAATCAGTCCAAAGCCTGCAAGTTCCATTTATAGTAAGTGGCCTATAATGGTGTATTATTTTCACCTTTCATACTTATCTTTTATGTATCATTTATATGTTTACTACATAAAATCTTACCGCTGTGTTACAATGGCCTCTAATGCTTTGTGTCCTAACATTCTGCACAGAGTCATCAGAAGGGAGCAAACGACTATACACAGTAGCCTAGGTATGAAGTAAAGTATACCATTCTAGAGTTATGAAAGTGCACTCCGACCTTCATGGAATGATGAAATTACCTGATCATGTATTTTTTGGAGTGTATCCTCATGGATAAATGATACATAACTGTATATGTCATATTTTGCTTATCCATTCACCCTTCCATACACATCTTTATTGATCTTGTATTCTTTAACGAGAGTCCAGCATTTCAAGAATTAATCCTGCCCACGTTTGTTCCCTATATTTGCTTCCTCAATGGACCGAGATCAGCTTGAACTTGCCTACTCCAAAACTCTACTGACTTCACTCGCATCAATATATTTTTTCAACTTTTAAATTACATTTTGAGTTCAACATTGTAAATATGTATAATATTTTATCATTTTATTTGCAAATGCCATGATAGACTATCTCCCTCTTAAAACATTAGCTTACTAAGCGAAAAGAAAACAGGTGATCACCAAACATCAAATTGGAAATTTAATAAAATTTTTATTAAGGAAAGTTCTGGAAAGTGAGGGAGAAATTAGGTAACAGGTATCATTCTCCCTATAAATCTGGGAAAGTGTACCTTCAGCTACCATTGTTATTACTATGAAAAGATATGAAAATGCCATCATAAATGAGGTGCATGTGAACTACCCAAAGGAGTACATATTCAGTCATGTCCAAGGTAAGCCTTTAACATTTATTTTCACATCAATTTTTTTTAAAAAACACTATTTATTCTGACATTTATTTTAGCAAAAATCTTACTTCAAGTTAGAAGAAGGAAGTTAATGGATTCAGATTTTAGCTTTGAATGCAAATATTTTACCATGCAGTATTTGGTTAATCATCTTTCATACCAAATGGAGACCTTTACTGTGACTCATTTCCAAACTCCCACGTTCTTATCCAGCTAATTCTCTTAGCAGTTGTAAATGACTTACTCAGCAGCATTTATATGATTGGAACCAACTGTAATTACCCTACAAGTAAACAAGGTGATTAAGCTTGTTCACTATGAGACAAATGACTACATATTGGAAATAAAATCCTCAAAAACGAAGTATTTGCCTTTTGTGTATTTCAGATCAAACTAAACCGGCTCCATCTAAGTCAGCTTTGCATTGCCAATTGTAATTATTCTACAAATAAACCAGATGATAAAGCATGTTTACTATGAGACATGACTATACATTGGGAACAAAATACTCAAAAACAAAGTTCTTGCCTTTTGTATATTTTATATCAAACTAGATGGGCCCTTTCTTAGTCAGATTCACATCAGCATAAAGACACAATTGACAAAGACTAGTCATAGAATGAAGGGAGGTTTATGATTGCTTATTGCTTTGGAAGTGCAAGTGCAGGACTGGAAAGCCCTATGGGTTTGGGCCTCTGGAAAGGGCACCACATCTTAATGGGACCACATGTCAGAGTATGTGCTCACATAGAGCCAGGAACAATAGAGAGGATGGCACTGTGGTCCCATAATCCCTTTAGAGAATACTAGCACAATGAAGACTATCTAAAAGTCCTCATCTTTTGAAAGACCAGAAAATCTCCCCATATTGTCACCCTGGGGACCAACACTCTACATATGGACTTTTGGAGAACACAAATCTAAACCATAGAAGACACCTGGGCAGTCAGCCTGGACTATCCATAGGTTTAGAGTAGCGAGGTCAGGAATACAATGACTCTGTCTGTTTTCCACAGGAAAGCAAGTGCTATGTTATGACTATCTACTCATGGGTATGTTGCAAAGACAACTAAAACCATGTGTGTTTCACTGAACTGGAAAAAGCAATCCTAAAATTCATACAGAAGCAGAAGAGATTTAGAATAGCAAAAGCAATTCTAGAAAGCAAGGGCAAGGCAAAGGACATGGTGATCCTTGATTTCAATTGACACTACAAAGCTACAGAGAGAAAAAAACAGCATGATGTTGGAAAACAAAACCAGGCTCATGGATCAATGCAGCGAGAAAGAAAATACAGAAACAACTCCAGCCACACTCATCTATGCTAATTTTGAAAAAGAAGCCAAATCTTTTCCTTGAAGGAGATTAACCCTTTTGATATAGGGGAAAGAAACTCCCAACCTGCTAGGTGTCCAGTATAAGTTCATGTTCTCTAAAATGGAAGAGCGAATTTTAGGAAGAACAGCAGTTAAGAGCAGAATATATTTATTGGGGGAAAGGAAGCTTCTGATCCAGAAAGACAGAAGGGGTCCTTAGTGGGTTGCCAAGGACCCTGCTTTCTCTAGGGATTTTTATAGAGCAAATCCATGATGTGAGGTGGGTCCAAGGTGGGAAAAATGGAAATCACAAGGTGAGCATGAGGTGGGACAAAACTATGGTCAGTCAATAAGATTATAACTGCTCAGGTAAAATTGATAAAATCGGGATCAAATGGGGAAGCATGTGACATACCAAGTGAGCATGAATACAGAACAGGGGTTTTTCTTGCAGGGGGATGGGTTAGTGACTCTTCCTGGCTTTCTCAAGGTCATAGATGCCTATTTAGAATACCAATCCTTAATGTTTATCCTTAGGAAGGATATGGGTGTATTTGTTTTATCTTTTGTCTTAAGGTCTGGCGCTCAGCTGGCGGTGCCTGTCTCTCCCACAGTTGTAAAATATCTCATCTTTTTCACTGGCTCCTTCAAAGCCCTAGCCCACCTGACTGCCTGTATTTTATCTAACTTAGCTTCTTATAACACTTTAACAAATTGTGCTAGAAAAACTAGTTATCCACATGCCAGAGGTTAAACATAGACCCACATCTCTCACCATTCACTAAGCTAAAATAAGAAGGGATCAAATATCTAAACATTTAAACAGAAACACTAAATCTGCTGGAAGACAAAAGAAGTAAAACTGGGAAAAATATAGGTGTTAGCAAAGACTCTGAAGAAAACCCCTGTTGCACTATAAAGAACACCAAGAAGAAATAAATAGGATTATATTAAGTTAAAAAAAAAACCTACTGCACAGCAAGAGAAACCAGAGTCAAGAGACAACCTACAGAACAGAAAAAATTTTGCCAGCTACTCCTCAAAGGACTAATATCTAGAATATATAAAAACTTGAAAAAATAGAATCTTCCAATTCAAAGACTCAATTAAAAATGGTCATCTAAAATGAATTGACACTTCTCAGATGAAGAAATACAATCTGCCAATAAATACACTGGTCACTTGAGAAATGCAAATTAAAGCAACACTGAGATTTCATCTCACTCCAGGAGGAGTAGCCACCATTAAGATATCAACCAATAACAAATGTCTGTGGGAAAAAGGAACATTTACCCATTGTTAGTGGGAATATAAACTGATACAACTGCTATAGAAATTTTAGAGGTTCCTCAAAAACTAAAAGTAAAAATTGCTTTTGATCCAGCTATTCTCCTTCTAGGCAAATTTCCCCAAAGAATCAAAGACATCATACCACAGTGTTGGGTGCATGCTCATGTTTATTGGAGCTCAATTAATAATAGCTAAACCTTGGAAGCCACCTCTACATCCATCAACAGATGAATGGATAAAAAAATGGGATATTCATATACAGTGGAATACTACCCTGCTAAAAAAAGGATAAAGTTGAGCCATTTGTAGGAAATGGGTGCACCTTTGAACCATATTCATAATGCGAAGTAACTCAGACACACAAGTTTAAATATCACAGTTTCTCTTACATGCAGGACTCAACAAAAGTATGAAAAAAAGACAGATAATAGGAAAAAAGAGACAGAAAGTAAAAAAGTTTTGTGATCCAGCATGGACAATGATTGTATTTTTTTTTTTTTTGGCGGTACTGGGGATTGAACTCAGGACCCTGAGCCTGCTAGGCAGGCGCTTATTCCACTGAGCTATATCCCCAGCCCTGGACAATGATTCTAAATGTGTACCTTGACTTAGGACAATTGTCTTACATGATTTGTGTGCTCTTTGGCCAATTAGTCTGGTTTTCAATCTGTATATATGATAATTAAGTTTATATGGTTGTATAAGATAAATAAATGAATCCAATGCTGGAAAAATAAAAGAGGATAGAAGGAAGGGGTAAAAGAAAGAAATTGGAATGTGTTACATATATACACCAATCACCTACACAGTATATAATCATTAAGCACTGCAAATATGCACTAATTAAAGAAAATGTAAAAAAAACTAATGATTGAAGAATGGATTCTGTCAAAAATTCAAGCAAATTCAAGAATTGTGTACAGTGAACAATCTTCTTAAAGGCTAAAAAATAATTTATCACTTGCTGAGCTTTTATTTATAAACATATAGAGTACATATGGATAATGCTTTCTTTGGTTACAAATGTTTGTTTAAAGAAGCAACTGAAGTTAATGATAATATATAAGAAAGCAACAAAAGCATCTGTCATTGATTTGATGCTTTAATTTCAAAAATACATCCTAATAAGGGAAATTCAGGAACTGCCTTTTCAAAAATTCAGCAGTTTATATCCATTAAGCAAAAAAATCAATTCATATTTCTGAGAAACTTAGTTTTTCAAATTATTATTGCTTAATCTCTGCATTTATATATTTTCATGAAAAAATGTGACTCTCATTAAATTATCAAAAAAGTAACTGTTTTAAATGGCATTTCCTTTAAACAATATTTGAAAATTTGGTCTATTTTATCTACAGTATTAAATTTGTGTGCATAGTATTGTTAGTATTTTCTTGTTCTTTAAAGGTACACAGGATTAGTAGTAATGTTCTCTCTTTTATTCCTGATATTGATAACTTGTTTTCCTCTCTCTGTGTCACTTCTGTGATTATCTATCTTAGTGTTATGGTTTGTGTCTGGATGTCCCCCCAAGGCCTCATGCAGTCATGGGCAAGCTTCTAGAGTTTATGATTGATTCATGGTCCAATGTTGGAATTATGTGAGTGCTACATCCGGCCTAGAGTGGATAGTTTGCGTACAATGTAAGGGAGGGAAAGAGGCTGCTTGCAGTTGCTCCTCCCCTTTGCTCCTGTTGCTTTTTCTATGTTTCACCACCATGAGCTATTGCCCTCTGCCATGTGCTACTCAGCCTTGGAGCCAGCCAAGTATGGACTGAAACCTCTACAAACCGTAAGCTAAATAAACCTTCTTTCCTTAATTTTGGTGGCCAGGTATTTTGTCTCACCGAGAGAAAAGTAACCCAGAAACCTAGCTAAATGTTTTATGCAATTTTTTGATGTTTACGAAAGCTTTACATTTCATTGACCTGTTCTATTGTTTTCCTTCCTATGTTCAGCACAGTTGATTTCTGCTTGAATACTTATTTTCTTGTTTCTGTTGGTTTTATATTACTAAGATTTCATTTCTCTTGTTTCCTAAGGTGAAACTTAGGTTCTTAATTTTAATGGGCCAAGTGAGGGAAATGTGTGTGCTTCATCTTATCTAAAACTGGAAAATTTATTAACATTTAATAGCTTTCATTTATTACTGGTTAAAATGTTTAATACATTTATTGTTAGATTGCTACTTATATTTTATAAAGTAAATACATCATATTTGTCAATTGTGTTAGCTTCAGTGCACATAAATGAGGTCCTGATACAAGGGTTTCCATGTGACTACTAGCCAGTTGGTTTGGTTGAATCACACTGAGAAATATGAGTGGAGCACAAGGAAGGAAGAAAATCAAAACAAAATGTATCAGCAAATTGGACACCACCACCTGGGCTGGGGATATAGCTCAGTGGAATAAGCGCCTGCCTGGCGAGCGCAAGGTCCTGAGTTTAATCCCTGGTACTGAAAAAAAAAAAAACTGGACACTAACGGACAAGTAGTAACCAGTAGTAACCAGTCCTATAGAACTCATACTCATATTCATTGCATTAGAATCAATAAGTGCCACCTTAAAGATACACTAGGTTCAGTGCATTCAACTCAAAACAAGGTAAGTAGATGGTGCCCTTGAAAGAAGGTCTAGACTTGAGGAAACACAATCTGCTGTTGCTTTTGGGTAATTATGCATGTAGCAGTGGCCACAACTTGATCACTCTTGGCAAGAGAAAACCAATATTATTGAACTCATGCATAAGCTCCATCTATGTTACCCTGACAACTCCTGGATCCATGTGCCAGAACTAACATCACTGAAGAGACAAGCTGTTAGACATTCATGAGTCATTAGAGCTGCTTGTTTATTGAGTGCCTTCTCTGTAGTCAGTTCTTCCAGATGGCCATTAGTAGGAAGCACAGAGATGCATGTATTCTGTTTCCCATAGTTCTATTCATATACATATTATCCAGAATTTCTTATCTTCAATTTTCAATCATTGTCCTTCCTAGATAGTACTCTATTTGTTCTCCACAGTACAGTAGATGACCTTGGGCCACTTCTCCCTCCATACAAAGTGAGGTACTAAGTATATTACTCACATCTCTGCCAACTGTTCTTCAGGGTTACTATAATTGAGGCTAAAATGGGACAGTAGTAACTCATCATGCTCATCATCACTTAATGCTCACATGTGAGTGTCAGGACTGATATTTTTTTTCTTTTCTTAGTGGGTCATAGATTACCTTCTATTTCATGAGAGTCTAATGGAGAAATATCATTGCACGAGTCATCAGGGCTATGAGGATTTGCACAATCTGCTGATTATTTTTTTCCACTAGCTCAGGCTCGATGCCAAAGGTATCAGTTCCATCACAGTGTGTGTGGATTGCTACTGAGCCTGCTGCACTGTATCACTCGACTGGTCATATAATTTACAACTTAGGATGGACAATTTCATTTATGTAGTCATTTGTTGTGCCTTGGCTTGGAACTGTGTACTAAGTCTTAATTGTGTACAAATCATTGTTTTGAAGTGGCATGTAGTTTGCAGAAGTCATATTTTCTTCAGAACAACAAAATTCCATGTTCCAACTCATATGATGGCTTAGAAGTGATTAGATACTACATATTTATCCACTATTCATGGTGCTGGAAGCGATTTGCACAGTTCAGATGGATTATTAATTTCATTGTCTTTGGAGCTGCCCAGGGGATTAGCAAAGCACAAATCTACATGTGCCTAGGTAAATCATAGAGGGATGATCTTGAGGTCTATCTGGTCTATAGCACTGTCCCCTCTGGTACTGGTTTCTTGCTTTTCTGGTACTGTTTCTGCCACAAACTAGAAAGCTTTGTTTTACCAAGCCTTCTCCCATAACGTTCCTGCCTTGTTGCCAGCTGACTATGGACTCAATTCCCTGAAACTATAAGCCAATTACTCTGTTAAGTAGAAAATTTGAAAAAGTTAAATTTTGCTACAAAAGCAATGATATGTAAAAGTGGGGCTAAGGAATTTTGGTTTCTGGAGAGTTTAACACCACTAAAAATAAACCCATTACTCTTAAGGAGAAAAGAATGATGCCTAGGCTATCTCACAAATCAGCAAGGGCCCCCTCCATTGTAGGCTTCAGAACACAAAAGTATAAATCTTTCATTTGAGAATAGAGCCCTTCTGCACTTTACTTGAGAAGGAACACCTAGAGATTTGGTTTCTTGGGAATCATTTCATCATGCTCAGTAATACAAGCACTAAGAGGTCATTGCAAGTCATCATCCAAAGGGTCTTCCTACTGTTCATTCTGATTGCAGACATCGCATCACCCACAATGCTGGTTTTCCAGGCATGTAGAATGCAAAAGTTGTAGTGTCAGGGAAACTTCCACCCAGATTTTGAAGAAAAGTCTTGGAGGCCCAAAAATGTGCTCCTGAAAAGGGGGTGAATGAAGCTGTGGGAATGAAACTGAAGGTGCAATGGTGATTCCAAGAAGTTGTAGGTGCCAGGAAAGTAGAATGTCTTCCTAGGAAAGTTGCAGGCTTTGAGCAGAGTCATTGCAAGTGGCCCTGAGGACTAAAATCAGCAAAGCTACTGGGGTGGGTCTTACCAAGTCCATCAGAACTCACATTTTACCACCTGTATGCCCCTGATGCTGGATATGGACCTGTGGGACTTAATGTGTGCTTTGCTAAATTCTTGTCTTTTTTATCTGATTCTTGATATCCCATTATCCTTCCCTTTTGGGATAAGAAAGTTTACCCTGTTCCAATGTACTCTGGGACTATGTAATTTCTTTTTGATGTTTTACGTGGGCTCATAGCTAAGAGTATGCCTTGAGTCACAGAAAGGACTCTGACTTGGACTTTTTAGCAATGCTGGAATTGTTAGGATTTTAGGGGAAGGGATTGTGTTTAGTTGCACATGGGGTAGTTGTAGCATGTTAGGGGGCATTATGACTTTGTTTACTTGGACATTAAGTGTTGTTCAAGGATATGTGTGTGTACATCAGATTGACAAGGGGTAGAACTGACATTTAAGCTGAATTATCAATTATACAGGTTTGGCAATTTCCCACAGAATGAGTAAAGCACATTGCTTGATGTGTCTGGGTGGGTTGTAGAGACCTGACCACTGGGTCTTTAATGGATCCCTCAGCCCATTCTTCCTGGCACTGTTCCTCTGCTCTGCTTCCTGGTTGCTATCTATTAAGCATTATAGTTACACCATGACCTTCTGCCATGATGTTCCTGACTTGGTGCTAGCCAAAAGTGGACTGAATGTTCTGAAACTATGAACCAAATAAACCTCTCCTTTAAATTGTTAATATCAGCTCATTTGCCCCAACCGTGGAGAAGCTAGTACAGATGTGGTAAATGGTATGACCTTAGAAGCAGAGCAACTGGGGATCTTCAAATTTGGTTGGGGACTATAATGTTGCACTGCAGCTACTACCATGATGCTTTAGCTACACAATTCATATCTTTTGTTTTTGTACCAAAGGTGCCATACACCAGCTGTCTGTATGCGTGGCACTGCACTACTACTGTTTTTTAGGCATTTCCAGTTTTCTGACTATCAAATTTACTTTACTCCACTCTGACCTTTCTTGACACTTTCTTTGCTCCTGAGGTTTGGGCTGCCATCTGGGATCTAACATTCTGGAATCTCACCCTTACTGCCACATCATTGACTTCCAGTCATGGTTTTCAGAGGAACAAAACATTGTGCTCCTCATAAATGTCACTGATTTTTCTCACCAAGTATTTGTTAGTATTGAAATGTCTTTTCTGCCTCTGAGGGAAAACAGTTCACAGGTATGCTCTTCTGTCTCCTACAATAAATCATTTCTAAAATAACGAACTCCTCTGACTTTGTCACCAACTCCACAGTATTCTGTTAAGGTAGCTCTCCTCAACTGATAATATCCACTTTTAGAGAGTGTTCGGGCATGTAATCTCAGTTACACAGGAGGCTGAGGCAGGAGGATCACAGGTTTGAAGCCAGCCTAAGCAATTTAGTGAGACCTTGTCTCAAAATTAAAATAAAATACAAAGATGGGGGATGTAGCTCCATGCTGTAGCTATCTATCATGCATGTGCAGGGTCCTTAGTCCTATGTTTAATCAATCATTGGTACTGCAAGATGAAATCCAGAGAGAAAATGAACTCAAAAGGAAGGCAATGAGGGAAGAGAAAGACTATCTATAGTAGCACATCACAAGCTCAGTGAAGCCCAAGTCACTGGTGTTTGCTACTACAATATTAAGCTCTCTCTTATATTCTCCTATGTTCTGTGCTCCATTCTTGCTGGTTTGACATCCTCAAAATGCAAAATGTGTCCCAAAATATGTTATCCAGTTCACTTGGGTGATATTAGTCCATTTCATTAGTTCTCTCTGAATAGAAAGAATTTTCTACCTGTTTTAATTCTGTATCTTGCCCTTTTTGCTATTCTAAGTTGGAGATAGTGAAAAATGTCAGTGCTGGATATGGAGCAGGACAAGCAACAACTTTTGATGTAGCTGTCTTAGAGAAAAATATTGCTCTGTCTCCATGAATAGGGAGTACAAAATCCACTACCATAGGTTTAGGAGGCTACTAATGCCAAGGTGAGGATTCGGGGGAATGTAGGCATTCAATATCCTTACATTCATCACTACTCCAGGTCTCAGCGTTCTACTCTTTTCAAAATAGATCAATAATAGGCAGATTGACAGACCAAAGGACAACAGATAGATCATAAATAGATAATAGATACATAGATAGACCTGACCTTATTGTGCCTTCAATCTTCATATAGTTCTTTAGAACATACAAATAAGAGCTTGGATCATATATTCAGGTATCTACTTTAAAGCCAGAAGATACAATCACCTCAAACTATCTTGTTGAAATGGATGACAGGACAAGATTTCTGCTCAGATGCACAAATCCACATTACAGTTCCACTTTAGGGTGATCTTAGTGCCCGCCTTAACCATTACTCAGGTTGGAAGCGATCTGAGTCCACACCAAGCTAGATACCAAACCCATCCTCTTCATCATGTCAAATGCCATTCATGACAGATTTAGATGTTAATGGATGTTTTAGGCACAACTCCATTACTTCAACACATGCCACAAGATTAATGACATTTCAGGAGCACTCTTTACCCCAAACCAGACACCCAGGAACTCACAGATAAAAGGAAACCCCGGGATCTGCCTTTCAAATACAAACAGTCAGCCTACAAGTTTAGTATTTCTCTCTCTAATGATACAATGCATTGAATTTATCTTAGAAATTACACTGTCCTTGTATCCTTCGAGTAAGATATGTATCTCCTTTCTATTTTGACCTGCAATCTCTCACCAGATCATGATGTTAAGCTACCTATCACCTGCTTTCCTGACTTATGTTGCTGGAAGTGAATGGATGAAGTAATAAAATTAGAGTCAGAAGATAGAGCTCACCAGAATTTCTGAAGGTGGATCATACATTGGAATCATTGGGACACAGTATTATAAATAAAGTGTATTTTACCAGTGCATAAATTACCCGTATTGCATGGCTATGTTCTGCTGTCAAATATTTCCCAGGAACGTGCGAGGGGCATGTGGCTTGGTATCCAGTGAGGGTTAACCTTTTACAGCCTTCAAGGGTACAAACAGTCCACTGCAACATGTGTGGCATAGATTCGCAACCATTGGTTATAGGTTATATGCCCAATGAAACTGGTCTCTCATAAGCAGGATTTAGAGAGAAAATCTTTTGAGAAGCAGTTCATAAAATTTGGAAGGTATTTTTAAAAATAATACAAAATTAACCGTAATCGTGAAAGTGAATATTTATTTAGAAGGATAACTAATAACAAGCATTAAAATGATAGCAACCACAAGTTGAAGAGAACATCCAAAATGAAGTATAATATAATATAAAGTATAAATCAAGATAGTGAACTTTTGCAAAGTTTACACAAACACATTGCCAGGTAGATGTGTAACAAGAGCCCAGCACTGACAGCTGTTTCACTCTAAGAGGAAAATATGCAGACAAATTCTTGTTAAGCCTTTAGCACTTCTGTTCACATCACGTTTTAAAAATAAATAGATTTTCTAAGATTTAGTCTCACAAAAATCACATTT
Organism: Dinomys branickii; assembly: GCA_004027595.1. NCBI lineage: Eukaryota > Metazoa > Chordata > Mammalia > Rodentia > Dinomyidae > Dinomys > Dinomys branickii. Next base: position 10,238 of record PVLD010018450.1, on the reverse strand, counting down.
CAAGTTACAATAAATGAATCATTGGTTTTAGCTTTTAGTTCTGCATATTTAATCACACAGGAATAACTGTCATATTTAGAGGGTAGAGGTTTTCTCCGTAACACACATCCAAATTCCCAGATTCTGGTCCATTACTCTTTCTAGTAGTTTGGAATGACTTATCAGTTGTCATTTACATTGAAAGGCAATTGCAACTATTCTACAAATAACCCAGGCACTAAAGCATCCTTCTCTTGAGACAAATGACTACATATAAAGACAGAAGACTCAAGATACTGCTTCCATTTTCTACAGTTTATGTCAAGCTAGGCAGATTCTTTAGCAGTGATCCACGCTTATAGAATGGACAGACTATAAATACAATGACTGTCACTGCCTTCTTCATTTGGTCATACAGCTATATTAAGAAGATACACTCACTGGTCACTATGAAGGTAGCCAGTAAGAATCTTGTCTGTTTTCAGAAACTGTGTAGCCCTTCGAGAACAGATGCTCCCCAAGATGGAATTGCAGGGAGGCATAGAAGAAATAATTCTGTTGAAGATTGCCAAAATCGCTGTCTGCATGCTGAGATGTTATTCGCATAAACACAGACTACATGCTGTTAATCCACTTACTTTACTTTTGAACTTTAGATTGTTTTCTTGCAAAAGCAATTATACTTAATTACAATATATAGCAAAGCTTATCTATCTTTGGTTCTATGTCTCAGATAACTTTTTTGTAAAAATAAATAGGCATGGCACGAAAAATAACTCCACTATCTTGAGAAACCTCAGTGTTTTAGAAAAAGTAAGCAAAAATATATACGTGCTGTTTCTTTAGACTTCTTTTCTAATTATCTCGCTTAAAATGCAATACCAGTGCAATTTCAATATTAAAATGATTGTGCACACTATATTCAGCCATATAGCACAGACACAAAAATATCAAAAAACAAAATAGTACTCTCCTTTAAAAATTCTTTAGGAATTCCACATTCTAGAAATGTATGATAAAGTAAAATTGCTGAAATATTTTAACAAAATTTTCTCTTTAGAAGCACAAGAAAATAAAAACGTAGTACTATCTGCAGGTCCTAGACATTCTTAAAAGCCAGTGGAAACATTAGCCAAAATCTCCCATTGCCAGGAATACTTATATGTTAGAAAGAGCTACTACAGATTCTTTAAAACTAGGATCTATGAAAACTTTCATCTATGAAACAACAGGTTTGGAATTGCAACATCTAATGAGCTTCATTAGTGTTTCCGTCTCTTCTCAGATATGATCTTCGAATCGAATAATTCCCTTTCCCTATAGCCTAGAGATGGTCCTTTCAGATACTTCGCTTCAGCTGCCTCATAATCTAATCCATCAACAGCAGAAATTGAACAAATAATTGCTTCTGGCAGAAGAACTTGCAGGACAAAATTAATTTTGTTATCTTTTACCAGTGTCAGCAGCCTTTTGTCTATGTGCTTGTAGATTTCTTGCAAATACTTCACCACCACCTCTAGTTGATCTTCATCCTCAAAATATGTTTCAATACAGGGCATGAATCTTCTTGCTTGTAAAAACGACTTCAGCCATCTGGATCCTTTTTCGCCTTTTAAAATGGCCAGAAGATGACTATCTGCGCCCTTTGCATTCACAATGAAGTCCACTAGATTTCTGTTGGCTCGGTCTCGAGCAGGCTTCATGCGGTCAGGGAGAATTTTCTGGAAGGCCATTTTCTTGGACTGGGAAGTCGCAACCATTTGTTCCATAGGGTCTTCATTATTCAGCTTTGGAAATCTATACCTGAAAGTATCAGTTAGGATTGTTTTCCTCACTGGATAACTAATGTCAGCAGCATAATACTCAAGAAAAGAACCTGAGAAAGAACCACAACCTAGTCTAACTCTGTAGTCACGAATTAGTGAGATGCACCAGTTGATACTTTCACTGTACTTCTCCCTGGCTCTCTCCACTAGCTCTTGCTTTTCTTTACAATCAAATTTTTTTAATCCTCGAAAATTAACTCTAATGCCTTTCTTTGCAGGATTTATGTTGGCCTCAACAAACAGCACACTTGCTTTCCTCTCTTTTGGTCTGATGCTTTTAATTATGGCTGGCCAAAATGGATTTTTCTGATATTTAAACCAGACTATCGCTCCTGTTTCAAATGACAGTGGTTTATATTGAAGAACAAAGCGTGGAAGTTCTTCTTCATCTTCTTCACTGTCATCTAATGCAGAGGCACTCACAGGATTTAGACTCAATGACCTATCAGAAGCTTGAGCATCTTCCACAAATTCCTCACTATCCAGCCTCTGAAGACTTCTTTCATTATTTAGAAGAAATGAGTAATTTAGGGCAGGGTTATAGGCACTAAATGAAGCCTGACTTTCCCATGAACAACCTGGAAGGGGTGTCACAGCATCCACCTCTGATTCCACAGAAGGCTGATTCTGGCTGGTATCTAAGCGTGTATTTAGATTTGAGGGACCCTCTTCAGGGTCCTCAATAGTCTCTGAGAAGGTAGCACGTTCAGAGGAAATGGGCAGATTGCTCAGGTTGGTGTTTTGTGTTTCATCTTTCGAAACTTTGGATGCAGTGAGGATATCTGATGACAAAGATGGAACACTCTTTTCATCTTTAATGTACTCACTCTCCCCTTTAACTGTAGACTTTGCAGCCATAATTGTTGAGATCTTTATCTTGTTCTCTTTTTTATCATCATCCTCTGAAAGCAGAGGGCAAGTCAGGCAATAGCTGGAGCTTTGTGGTGACTCTATTTCTACTTCATTTTGTATAGCATCAACAGCTGTCTGCACCTTTAGTTTGCCATCAGACAGGCAATCTTCACTGTCTGAAGACAACAACAGGCATATTTGGTCTTCATTTTCTTTAATGAATTTTGGTAAGTTGTCTTCACGCTTCCGATACCTTTTACGAGGTGGTGAGTAAGACAGCTGTTGTCCTACGCTTTCAGAGTGTACAGTAGTCTCTTCTTCATCTGTAATACTTGCTGGACTCAAATTTGTTCCCTTATTCAGGATATTCAGTGCCTCTTTCAGTGCTCTTTCATAAGGCGTTTCCTCCCTAGGTAGAGCACTGGCCTCTGACTGTACTGTTAGGGAGGAAACAATGGCTTCAATTTCTGACTTACATAGCATCTTTGTTTCTGCACGCTTTACCTTAACTATTTCATTGAGTGAGAGTATCTGAATTTCTAGGGAGAATGGATTTTTTCTCTTACCACCTTTACCACCTGATGAAGTTTCAGATCTAGACAAAACTTTTGCTGGCCATGCCTGGCCTTTCCAGTTGCATAAGACATATTCAGCCTCCATTCTGATTTAGATTTGTGTGCTGAGCAGTCACTATCAGAAACTGAGACAGCTTTCTGTCTGTGACAGTACAAAAATATGTCCTAACCAAAACAACAGTCTTACAAAAGCCTCTTCAATTTAGAACTACAAAAAGTTTATGGCTTGTGTGGCCTGTTCTACTCCACCACGACTTCCTGAGGATGCTTGAACACGTTGTTTCAATTGGACAATGTAGGAAAGCACTGAAATAGGGAAAAGGAAAATATGTGTAAGTAAAATTATTTTTCCCAAGTAGGAGGCTAGCAATAATAAACAGGGAATAAATAAACTACAAAGAAAACTGCTCAATGAGGGATCTGAGAGAGAACCATGCAGCAAATATAAGGGGGATAATTACAGGAAAAGCTTTAATGAAACCTCAATTTGAAGAACGTAAATATATTTATTAAGGAGTAAATTATATACATGTCAGCAGAGGCAGAAAGCTTATTTGGTATCAGGGAATCTCTGTATGATATTGGATACACTGATACTAACATAACACCTATTCCTTTGCAGGACATTAGATTTCCAGCCCTCATCCTTACTTGAAAGGTCTATGTTCATTGCATAAGGTTTTCATTTCCAGTAAGTTCTCAACTTTTCCTAGTGCTACATATCCAAGAATAGCTCACTGAGAAGCACCGTGCTAGCTGAACCAAAGCTTTGTAATTCTTAAGCTCAAGTGTTTTGCTGTTCCTCCAAGCGGGTAGACAAAGACAGTACGGTCTGTACTGCCTTGATGCAAACAGTACAATGACTATATTACATACAACAGCATAGTCTTAGTAGATAGAGACTGAGGTTGGCTACTATGGCCACTTATTGGAGTAACTGTCAAGGAACTGAGAGTCAGACCTTGGCTGGAACCTCAGATAGCTAAATAGTCTCTTGCATGAATTTTGCATGGTGGTTTTACTTTACTTCCAAAAACAAGAATTTCTGACTGTTAATTACAAATGTTTTAGCTGCAGAATAAATAACACACACTCAATTGTACCTGAAATTCTCAACCCAACATAATTTTAACATGAAATGTTAATTTAAAATGCTACAGCTACAAAACAGGAAGCAAAATACATTATCCTTCAAGATCTCAAACTCATTTAGTGTGAAATGTTTCATGAACTGGGAATTCTTACCCTCTGTCACCCGGGCTGTAGTGTGTCTGGCCCTTGTGAACCCACTCAGCTGAATGTCACTCCAACAGAGCGTTCTCCCTGCTGGGTAGCTGTGCAGCTCCGATATTAACCTAGGCTGTACAAAAGCAAGACAGGCAATAGAGTCAACAACATGGAAAAAATGTAAAGGAAAATTCCTACCAGAACTCTAATAGATGTGTTACTCTGAAACACAGGTTGAGGTGAAATCTTATCCCTGATGCAGGTGTCATGCTTCATTTTCCATATTTTCTTACAATATGAAATATTCTGGGGGATATATAAACTTGATTTTGTTCATGCTAAAGATACCCTCTCATAAAAAATAAGAGCTGGGCTTTGAAGGAATTAACAGCTTTATGTCTTCTATAAATCAGACTAGTTCTTCTGTTTAAATCTTCATGTCATCATCATGTGGCCTTATTTCTTCTTCAAGCATGCAAATTTGTCAATGGAATCTCAGCTACACTGTATGTAATATCTATTAACACAAAATCCTTTCATTACCCTATTGGAGAAAATATGAACTGTCTGGCACGCGCCATCTTCTGACCAGAACCAGAACTGCAGTCCACCCACTGATCCACAGGCAGGACCTCAATCAAGACCAGATCCTTCTTAAGGAAGGATGAGAACCACTATAGCATTCCAGGAGCCTTTTCAGACTTCTAGAATTTTCCCTGATAAATCTAAGGGTTTTATTATATGGGATAGTAATATCATAATGTCTTCCCCTATTGTATTTCTGATTATATAAACATTCTGAAATTTATTAATATTGAAAATATCCAAAGAGTACAACTCTATACAAGTAATCACTATGAATATTCTCTATGCAATATATCCTGTTAGAATTTATTTAAATATATAAATGCATGCATATCATTTCAAACCTGCTTCACACTTCACCCAAGAAAATGGCCTGAACATCATACTACACGTTTTCTACACGAGTTTTAGTAAGTTATTTCAAGTGAGTTTTTTCAAAATTTATAACACTTTATCTCAATGTTTTCCTAAAGATATAAAAAATAAAATTGATAATTTAAAAAATAGACAACAGAAAAGCCATCCCCATCTCTTTAACTATACAAATAATCCATAGTTTAACAGATATATTTTTTCAGATTTGGTTACATAGATTGTAATAATGTACATACATGAACCTAATATATGTATTTATCCTTAAAGGAGATCATTTCTGCTTTTCTATAATTTTCTTTGTATTACTTTGCAGGTATTTTCAAACCAATACCCGTCGAGAGGTTCATGTTTATATTCATCAGATACATAGTATTTCACTGTATGGCTCTATTTTGCCATATAGTACTTTTTAAATTGGTCAGTAGCAATAACCCAAATCCTCTCTATCTCACTCTTAAACTTGGATGATACAGATTGTGCTTTTGGTCTAAAATAATGAATTGCAATGAGGACACAGGTAGGGTGTTAGTTAACACAGCACCCAGGATAACTATTTCATCAGGTCTAGAAAATTCCACATGGGAACCATGTCTGCATGTATGCACTGAATGTTTATTTGTCTAAAAAAAATGGACGTGCTGTTTTAGTTTTGTTTTTCTTTCATGATTATAAAAATAATCATGAGGAAATCATCTGTAGTGATAATAAAATAGGGTAAAAATAGTATTAAAATAGTAACCTGACTACCGAGAAATGCTAAACAGTAACACAGGAGTTATTTTCTTCCAAACCTTTTCTCATTATATTATGTGTGTGTGTGTGTGTGTGTGTGTGTATATATATACATGTATTATGTGCAAATGTCTTCACTCAATTACATATCTGGTTCTCTTTCAATGATCATGTACATGTGAAACAGTCTGTGTATCAATTTATCACAGTATTTCCCTTCATGCTGTCAAATACTTTTATCAGTTATTCTTCTGTATAAATTAATACATATTTAGAACTTCAAGCAATAACAGCAACAAAAGAATGGGATAGCATTATAAACATGGACTGTCAAGTCAATACATTAGCTTGAACAAACACCGAAGCCTTAGTTCAGAGGCTGTAATCTGATCACTCCTCTCTCCCTGTGTATTTAATAAAGCATTGGGAGATGCACAAATTCCCAAAGATTAATTCCTTCAAAATGCCAGCAATTCTCTCAAAGCCACACACCTTTCCTGCCACTCCAAGAGACTCTCCTCCTTATTTTTCTCATCTTTACCTTAGGACACTCTCAAGTCACTAGAAAATGACTAAATTTAAGACAGCCATTACCTTGACGCTTCTTGTCAGCTGCAGCCTGGTAAAATGCAGCACCTCCCTCAAGACTGGCCAGGAGCAGCTCACTGCCAAGCTGCGGAGAAGGTTCCGCCCCTGGCTGTGACGGAGAGCAGAAGGCCCCTCCCAGTTTACAACAGGGAAAATTGCAAAGAGAAATCGCTCAGGTGTTCAAGTGTAGAAATGTTCCTTTGTAAGTAACTTTAAGGTGAAATGGCAACAAAGGTCTGTTTAATTTCCATTCAAACCCTTAGGGTGAGTGATTTCCTAAAGAAAAGAAGTAGCAAATCACTTCACCATTTAAAAATCCCAGTTAAAATATTCCTTGCCTGTTTATGCTTTCCTTCTCTGGCCTGGAATATCTACAGGTGAATTTAAAATCCAGCTTGTCAACCTTCATAAAATAGACTGTTATAAAGGGAAATGTATTAGAACTGTGCATTATTTGAGGTAGAATGGACTTCTATACAATTCTCTTTTGCCATTTCCAGAATATAGTGTCTCTCCTTTTACTCAGTTGTCTTAGATGCTTCAAGAAAGATTAAGAGATTTTTTCACATACATGTTTATTTCTGACTAAAGGCTGAAAGCACAGTTTTACAAAGAAAGCAACAACTTTATATATCATCAGTAGTAACTGACAATTCCTTCTTTCATTTTTGTGGTTTTCACCTGGACAAGGCAATGTGGGTAGAATTAATTTTTTAAAATTTAAATGTCTTTTTATGTCTGAAAGATATTTTATGTATTCTCTTCATCAAAATTGTCAAGTGTTACATTTAAATTCAGATTTCTGGATTTAAATTCGAAAACTGATTTTGAGTATGATTATTAATTATTGGGGGAAATAAGTGTTTAATTTGGCATCTGTACCATATAATATGTTTTATATTATATATATATATATATATATAAACACACATATATACACATATATATAATTAGTTTTAAAATTCACACTTCTCTGAATATAAGTACTAGAATAATAAGTACCAATGAAAAACACTTCTAAACTGGAAGATTAGTGCTGACGCTAATAATTAGAGTATATAATTAGAGTAATAATTAGCATGCAAGAGTTGTCTTATAAACAACTCTTAAATCTTAAGAGATTTAATTCCTACAAATTCTGATATCAGAATTAAATGTAGATCATCACATGGCCAGAAAAGGAGGGGCTCTCTGTTCCAAAACGTCATCAAAGAACCCAAACTTTTTGTACTGTATGACTGTTGTCAGCTTCTTGGGCTTTGAAGTCTTTCAGTGCCCTCCTTGGATGTAGCTAGTACTCTAAAGGGGGAAGCTAGAAAATCTTGTTGATGACTTTAAGGACCATATCTGGCAAACATCCCTGACTATAGTCTACTAGCCAGAACTCAAGTATGGAGCCCTACTTGTCATAGAGGTTAGGGAGTGGATTCTCATTGTGACCCGCCCCACAAAAGAAAATGAAACAGATTGCTGAACACATAGCATTCTCTCTGGCACAGAAAGTTATTTCTTTCTTAAATTATGCTTCTATCTTTTGTTTAATTCTTTTTTGTCAACCATTTATAATGAACAGAACAGAGACTTCTACTGCTCCACCTAATGTCTAGTTCTTGCATTCTTCCTTGTTATAGCAGAACCCCATTTATATTCATGGCAGCACTGTGAACTCCTAACGTATTTTTCCCCAACTCCCTGACAGTCAGACACCGCCATGGCCATCTGAGAGTCATGCACTCTAGCTAAAGAACGCGAACAGAAATTGATGTGAAAGTTCCACCAAAGGAGGATAAATAAATAGCTTGGGGTTTGTTGTACTTTCCCATTCTTTGCTTCCTCAAAATTGATCATGAACAATACAGTTTGTACAGCCTTTCTCATTCAAGGTGAGACTTAGAAAAAGATGCAACTCACTAAGGATAGACGATCTTGAGCTCCCAAATAAGGGAACCACGTCATCCCAATCTCCTTACTTAGTGGAATGATGAACTTATATCTGAACTACATCACTGTGTCTTCCAGTCTAACAGTACAGCACAACATGGGTGATTTTATAATCACTTACAAAATTAAATAATTTTTATTATAGAATAAATCCTTTCAAAGCTTCCAAAGTATTACTACATAGTCTTAAGGAGATTATTGATCAGTTCCATGGATATTTTCTATTTCACTATTTTGTGGAAGGAAGTGGGCAAGAATGATAACCAACATTACTGTAATGAAGATATTTAATAGTATAAATAAAATATATGATACTCATAAAAGTCCTTATATATAAGGCACTATTCTTAGCACTTTACATACTATGTCACTTAATAGTCAGACAGTTATTTCATGGGTGAAAGGCCACTAAATCATTCTGCATAACAACAGCAACGTTAGTAATAAAGATGATGAGATAACTCAAGGTATTTTATCATGTACCAGGCCCTTGTCATGTACTTGACATACATCTCTGATGCTTACAAAATCATTTTAGATTAGTAATATAGTTTGGATGTGTTTCTCAAATGTCATGTGTTAGAAACTGAATTTCCAGTGCAATCATGTTGAGAAGTGGGACTTTTTAGCGGTGATTTGGATGTGGGGACCCTGTCCTCATACATATCCTAACGGTATTATTGCTAGCGTGGGTTAATCACTGTGGGAGTGCGATCCTGATAAAAGGATGAGATCAGCTCCTTTTCCCACTGTCACTTGCTGTCTCACTGTATGATACTTTCCGCCACGTGGTCGTCCTCATCGTATAAGGCCACTCCATTTTGGACTACCCAGCCTCCAGAAGCATAAGTCAAAAAAATGTGTATTATTTATAAATTACCCAGGCTCAAATGTTCTGTTAAGCATCACAAAAAGACTAAATGGATGGGTATTATGAGTATTCTTTACGAGAATGTCCTATGATTATGTACCACATGGCATTTGAATCCAGGTACTCTGACTCTATGCCCTTAATTGATAAAACACTTTGTATATACCTTACTGCAAATGGAAAGTGATCTGTAAATGTGTGCAGGATGAATGTGGAAATGAATTAATGAATCTGAAATACTTATGTGCTGAGAGTCATTGAAATGTAAGAGAATGATGTACCTGATTCTGAATCTAACCTGCCTGTATCCTTCTCTCACTTCCTCGTACTTCTCTACACAGAAGGTTAAGCACCTAGTATAGCGTAGTACTATAACCATGACACTGAATAAAATCTCATCACCTCTGCCAAGTTTTTATTGATTGGAAACAAGGCATAGATTCTGCCAACACTCAAGAGGAAGAGATTATACAAGTGAGTGGGTCACCTAGGGTTTGCACACCATAATACTGCAAAATTGCATTAATGTAACATTATTAAAATGACAAAAGTATAGCAATGTGGAAACGTCATTATTTACAGGAACTACAGGTCTGGGGCTAGTAGCATAAAGAATAGCAAGGTAGTTGGGAGTGATGGCAAAGATAAAACAGTGCATCCCAAACAGTTCAAGTACTTTGTATGATA